>JABAYD010021215.1:0-15895 GCA_014822095.1 Diplotaxis tenuifolia
ATGTATAAGTGGTGACGCAGATCACGAGTGACACTAAAGGCAATAGCCGCGGCAGCTTCATTGCGTTCAGGAAGAGCGTGCTCCAGACTCCATGAATCTATCCTTGCCAGAAGAAAAGAGATATTGTGGCGGAGAATGCTGAAGCTAGGGTGATCGTCAGGCTGTATGAGAACGGAACGGAGGCTCTCCGAGGAGGTTTCAAAAATAATATTGGAGAAGTGTAAATTTTGCAAGCATTCAACCGCCCAAAAGAGAGCCCACAAGTCAGCCTCAGTTTTTGAGCGCATATAGGAGTATGCTCGGCGACTATGCATGATTGTACCTCCATTTTCATCACGTAAAATCCATGAAGCACCACTAGGGTGACTTGAATTTACCCATGAGGATCCAACATTACATTTGAAAACCATCACTCGTTCCTGTGAAAGTATCGAACCATGTTGATTCTTCTTCATAGGCCTTCATAGGACTAGAAAAACCCATAAAATGTGGATTCTAGTTTTTATGTACAAAATGGTTAAAGAGGTGAAAATCTAGTTTCCCTGAAAAATAGGAAATCTATTTTGTATAAATCTTGATCGGATGAAAACTAGATTTTTGGAAAAATAAAAACTAAAAATTTTGGAATCTGCAAACAATCAACTTCGTAGTTGTATCATGGAATTCTGATTGCGTAAATACCGTCACATTATGGACAATTAAAAAATTAAGGAAATAATATCGTCCTCCACACAAATTATGTTTTTATAATTATATAAATAAATTATTCAATTTGCAATATCGTAGAAATCATGGTTCTATATGAACTAGCTGGAGAATAAGAGAAGAGCCAAATCCATGTACAATATCCTGACGAAAAGGATCAAGAAGAGCAAACCTTATTAATCAACTTTCCCGGAAAGCTAAAAGGAATTGAAACCAACCATGCATCCAAAGAATATGAAGTTGCACTCTTCTACAATCCGAGGCAAATAAAAACTGAATTCCATACCTCGTCCATGCATCTAGATCAGCAGAAAACTAGAGGAAGCTAGCCTGCAAAATCAAACATCCACAAAGCTAACAAATAAACCAGATCCATGCATGAACAAAGATCTGACACTAACAACTCTTCATCTTAGAACCGGGCCTTGTGGTCTAGTGGTAAAAGAACCTCGGCTGAGGTGTCCGCCATCACGAGTTCGTGACCACAGCGGATTTGACATGGTTTCTGTTTGGCCTCCAGAATCTTCCTCTTCAGTTCCGGTTGGACGCGGTGGGATAGTCGAACTAAATGAGAGGTCCGGATATCTGGATTATCAAAAAAAAAAACTCTTCATCTTAGAACCTAAGGTGATAGCGAGAGTAAACAAGATGAAAGAGGCTAAGAACATCTATATTAAAGGATCAATAGAGAGTTCACACGCAAACCGAATGAAAAATATTAAAAAAATGAAAAAGTTGTGAATTCCTCTTTTCTAAAGCTCTTTCAGCTGAACTCCTATCTTTTAAAGTTTATCACTGTTCATAGGTCCTGCGCCACGTAATAGTCCACGATTGGTCAAAAAAATAAAAATAATAATAAAAAATTAAAATGATGAACTCCCAAAATTTACTGATGTGCATGCTCAAACAAACAAACAAAGAAGATATCAGAGCGATTAACAGCCTAAACTGAAAAAAAAAAGACACAGCACCAGAGCAAGAAATCCACTGGAAAATGTCCGTAACAGTGAAAACGGCAAACTCCTTATTTCTATAGTAAAGTAAATTCTAACAACAAGCTTATATGATAGTATTGTATGATATACATGTAAAACTACTAAAAGTGGTTTGTTTATTCAATATTTATGCACTTTTCAAGATTTGAAGCTATAAGTTCTACATCGATTAGCCTTCGTGGATCAACGGTGGTGATTTGGCCTGACACAGTTAAAGTCAAACAACATATCATGAGCTTCAACTTCGTACCGATTTAACCGGTACCGGTATGATTACAAAACTATTGGTAATAAGAACCGGGAATTGATTCGGTCATAAAACGGTCTCAAAACAGGAACATTCAGTACTTTTTCAGCACCAACTCCAGTCAGAGAATCATAGAGACCGAAGTGTTAATTCGTTTCCTACAAGAAACTTATATTTGTAACTCTGTTGTCATATGATCGTAAGGATCCAAAACAAGGAGCGGTATCAATCTGTGGTAATTATTGTGCGGATATGGGAGGATGGAGAAGTATGGACATGGATCATATCTATACCATTAAAAGCAGATATTTTCTTAGGATTATGCCATTAATTTTTCTAATTATATTACAAAAATTGCCATTGTTTATATTTTTTTAAAAGTGATTCATTAATATTTCTAAAAACTTCAATTTAATAAGGAAACATTCCTAAATAATAGATAATTGATTTATTCAATCTTAAATTTCAGCAGATTTATTTAAATTCTTAAAACAAATTCAATAGAAACGTTTTTACATAATTGAATTAATTATAACAAGTTTGAATAATAAAAAAATTTAAATTTTTGTTCACATAAAAAAATAGTCATAATCAATTCTACATATAAATTTTGTTACATATAAATATTTACTGTACCGTAAAAGTTAATCACGCATTTTTAGAGCGTAGATCAAAATCTAGTTTATTCTAAATCACATAAGAAAAAATAAGTTTTGAACACTGAAAGTGTTTCTTGTTATGGCAACATGAAATCGTTTGTATGAATTAGTTTTTGATATGGAGTAACTTTAAGTTTCGGTATTTCAGTATCAACTGCCAACTCTTTGTGTTGAATCTACTGTTTTTGTATCCTTCAGCGTCTAGTTGGTTAATGATATGGTGTCATGTACTCAATATCTGGATGTTCTTACTGATGTGATAGTTTTGGTTTTCGATAACGACAGAAAGAAGCTTGGATCTTTAGTATGTGCTCTTTCTTTGATAAAATGATTTCTGGTTATGTTAAGTTGGATATAGCCTTATAATTTTTTTGATGTAGATTATGTTTGGAGGAAATTGGTCGACAAGAATAGGAATCATATTTCTTATTATATGTTTTAACGATATGAATAATTGTTGTTACATAAGAGTATATAAAGGATCATTAATAATATAACTAAACCTTGATGATGCCTAACAATTTGCATGTAGCTTTAAGTGTCATACGATAAACAAAATGCCTACGAAACAAAATCCCTAAGCAATCATCAGGCATATCGAGTAAAACTATGCAACATTCTTTTGTAACATTTTTGAACTGGAAATGCTTCACTGCTTTGAAGCAACCCGGAACTTTTCTTGCATCTGCCTTACAAGATGATGGGTTCGGGAGAAATCTTTTCTCTCCTGTTGGAGCAAATGCAGAATCATTGACACTATGTATATTTTGAGAAACTGACAGAACCATTACCATTATCAATAGAATTGATAGGAACATTATTTGCTTACTTCCACTCATTATCTAATATCTATACAATTTTGTTTATCTTGTTATTATTATGACATTAGTCCTAGTATTTATAATTTTTTATATTCATGAATATTTAGTAGAGTTTTTATTTGGGATATTGTACATGCATATATGTTAGATTTGTTCAAATATTCTATTTTATAGATTAAAGACATTCAAGGTATCACATCAACTACTTGAGATCATCATGCATGCATTCTAAAGCAAATAAATCAAATTAAAATATTCTCAAGATTACAAATTTAATTTTTTTTCCTAATTTCACATTTTCACTTTTTCAAGAAAGTAAATTATGCCCTTCATTTCCTAATATACACTATTAGGGATGATGTATAAGGTTACCCACAATCCAGTCAAACCCTATTTAGTTTAAGCTCGGCTTTAAATAGAGCCTAACCTGATTACAGCCCATCAAAATATGTAAAATAAGACTGAACTCTTTTGAAACCTTTTATGTTTTTGATGTGAATACATTTACCATAATCTCTAATAAAATACATATGATCTCATATACTTCGGATGTTAGATAGGGCTAAGAAATTTAAGTTTGGCCCGGTCCGTCAAAAAAATGAAGAACCCTAATCTTAATGTATTACTTTTGAAGTATCTTCTTTATTAAAACAATATAACATCTAAATTTTACCCCTATATCTCCTTGGAATATTACTTTGTTTTGCCACTGGACCAACTTTTTTCTTTATAACCACTACTTTAATTCCTTAATAATAGGAACCCACTAACAATAACTAATAATAACAATAGCTAATAAGTAAAACGGTGACTAACATAACTTCCGTAACATGTAGCTTTTTACAAGTGTACAATCCTCTATAGTATTTATTGCTATATCATTATATTATTATTATTTTCACAAAACCATATCATCTTAATGTTGATACATGTAACGTAAGTTGATTAAACCAAATTGGTTATGAGCTTTAATATAGGCTCTGTTTTTTTTTCTTATATCATTAAGAAATCTGAAAATTTTGATATATCTAATAACCTTAAGAAATTAGATTACACTATTTAAATACATATCTTCAGCAAAAGAATTATTAATACTTCAAATTATAGTGGATATTCTTGATTTAATTTTTTTGTAACATAAATTATAATATTGTTAGTGACTTATAAATTTAAATATAAAATGAGTTTTCTAATATTTAATTTTAAAATTTAAAATACTTTTATATTTATTTATCTACAACCATCCACAATGGCAAATTTTATCCGAAATTGTTTTTTTTTTAATTTTGAAAGTGTGAAACAATTTTTTGAAACAATTTATAATATTTTGTGAGCATTGTAAAACGCTAACGATGCTATCTTAATAGAACTGTCAAAACGCAGTTACATATTATATCATTTATTTTACAACATAAATAGGATAATAACAAATATGTTGTATTACCAGGTGATAAAAAATAATATAAATTATTTTTTCATACCAATTAGTTATACATGTTTCTTGTGGATTTGTTTTATTATATTTTACAACATATATATACAGTAGACTATCATAAAATTATAATATATAATTGATAATAAAAATAAACTAATCCAAATCAAACAATTAGTTTTGTTAATAGATTCGTAATCTACAAATCATATCATTTTCTTATAAAAACTAAAACTTTAATTTCCTAATTGGAATACAAACATATTCTAATAACTGGAAGTTATATATTGGTTCAGCCAATGGTTTAACTTGTAGGTTGGATCCTGGGTTTTAGCGGGTTTTATTCAATATTAAAAAATAATCGTTTATAATAAAAAAAACAACTTCCTAATTAGAATACAAACATATTCTAATAATATAACTTTCAAAAATTAATAAGTAAAAGTTATGTATTGATTCAACCACTGGTTTAACCGGTAGTCGGGTTCTGGGTTTTAGCGGGTTTTTGTAGGTTTTACTTATTATTAAATAATAAATTTTTCTAAAACTCAAACCAGATTACATACCGAATCACCAGATTTATTAATTTAACCGCTGATCCAAATCGAGTTTCAGAACACTGAGTACAAGTGTATAGCTATGCAATTGCAAATTCAATACAATTATCAAAAAATTTTACTAACATTGTTTTACCCAATTGGATAAAAAAAAATTGTTTCTTTTTGGGATGAAAATGACGCTGTTTTGTGAATCTTCCCCATTGTTATCGATCTCTTCTTCCTCAAACTTCGACAACGACGATCTCTTCTTCTCACATCTGTGACGATCTTTTCTTCTCCAATCTTTGTTCTTGAGGTATGCTTCTCTTTTCTGGTAATTTTATGAGAAAACCCTTCTTTTTATATGTTACATTTCTCTCTTCACATATTGGTTTTGGTTTTAATTCATTCATTTCAGGGTGAGAGGTCTTAAGTCCTCACTCTTAACCCATCTCTTAGCTTCATCTCCGATCTGGTACGTCTTCTAGCTTCATCTCCAATCAAATCTGATTCTCTGTTTGTAGAGGTAATGAATAACAATACGTCAATATATACCTCTAAAGTGAAGCATACCTCAAGAACGAAGATTGGAGAAGAAGAGATACCGTGGAGCTCAGTAATACAAGGAAGGGATACCTAGGTGCTCTTATATTGCTTGGCTATCGATGTTGCGACGACTACTTTAAAAAAAACACGTTTCTTGGGGTCTAAACGTCTCTCGAGATCGTGTTTATTGTTTCCATGCCATTTCATTTAGTGGATAAATAGATTGAACGGTCGATCAAGGAACCATAAGATTCTTAGAAACTTGTCTTTTGATCAATCAAGAATTTTCTTTTGGTAGCTTATTGAGACCAAATTTCTAAAATGAATTTAATTGAACTTTGTTCAAGACAACCCATCAAAATAGATGAGTATAAAGCAAAGCTAGTTTATTAATTATCAAAATCTGAATAAAAATATACCTAAGAGACTATTTATACGAATACATAAAAGCTATAAAAATCTTAATCCTAATTAAAATAGGAAAATTATGAAAATAAAGATAATACAAATAAATGGTAATTATCTTAATTCTATATTGTAATCACCATTGAATCCCATGACCATCTTTTATTCTAACTAGAGCTAATCTCCGCGCTACGCGCGAATTATGTAATTTAAAATTTAAAGTTTATTAATATATATTATTATGTGTGTTTATATATTTTAAATATTTAATTTATTTTTATTCTATGTAATTTTGAGGCAAAGTTTGAATATTGATCAAAAAGATTGAAAGTTTTATTACAATATGATTGATCGATTGTTGCTAATGTGAAATAGCTAGATGGAAGATCATATCTTCTAACACTTTAGACAACATTATAAATTACTCTTTTTAAAATAATTTTTTCACAAATATATTTTTCACAGTGCTTATGTATGTTAAGACCATGTTTTGTAATTTTTCTTATTTTTTGCTTCAGTTTTTATTGATATAATTTCGGTACAAAGTGCAAAGGTAGTTTTTGTATAAAATTACTAAAAAGTGATTTTGTTGTCAAATCAGATATTATTGCGATAGATTGTATTTAATTCAATTTTAGTTAGCTTATTTGGTTTCTACCAATTACTTACCATATTTATTGTTGACTAAATTCTTTGGATTGTTGTTGAGAAATAAAATGTTTTGTTATCAGATTAGATTTCACAAAAAATTAAAATAAAATTTTCACCTGTTAGTTTATGAGCCCTTATATAAAAACCTATATAATCCAAATTAAGATAAATAAATTTATGAAAAAATCAAAGTTAAACCATGCCTACAAATCCCAAAAATTTGCATATCATTCAAAAACGATAATAAATTTTTGTAAGAAAGCAAAACAAATGATCACTATTTTGCCTACGATAATTATGTGTTTGTATTGGTATATATATAGTTCAAAATAAAATTTGATGATCCAAGAATGTAAGAAAGTTATGTTCCAAACATATAATTGTAAACTTAAATATGTATAAAAATAAATGTAAGTGTAGATGCAAATCATGTTTAGATCTGCAACATAAATTAATTAATTTAATATAAAATTGTAAATTTAGTTAGTTTTATGTTGTGTCAATTCATAATATAATATAATTTTATAATGTATTAATTTCTAAAAAAGTTAAAAATATATGATTTCACTAAAATATTAAATTAATAATTCTTATATATAAGTTTCATAAATTATTATTTTGACAAAATAAATTTATAAAGGTTTCATAAATAAAAAATACATTTTATTTTTATATAATTTTCATTTAAATCCATTCTTTCTTTTATTGTTTTCTGAATATTTAAGTATTGTACTATATTCTTGGATCACTCCCAAAATTACGTATATAATATTTCGATTGAACAATAAATAGCAACAAACGTATATAAGTAAAATGCTTGAGTTTTATTATTATTTTAGTTATATTTTGATTTTTAAAGTATTTTTCTTATATGTATTTCTTGTAGAATATTATAGATTTCTATTTTGAAAGTTGTTTAGTAATTATATATAATAAGATCTAATGCGGTGAAAGTTATATTAAGATAAGTGTTTGCACAAATACATAAAAAAATATGGTTGGACCTTTTTGAAAACATGGTCTAATTTGAGTTTTTGGTGGACATTTTTGTAAAGAAAAACAAAATTAATTCCAATTACCAGACATAGTTGTAAACATATCCTTTAGTTCTACATGAGATAAATACTCTAAGCTATTGTTTACAATGTGTGGATAAAACCAAACTTTTTTTTCACAAAAACCAAACAATCACCCTTAGGTTATCAAACGTATTTAGCCTTAAAGCCTCCAAAGCAAACCCTCATCGGTTTATTTCTCTTGAGACATGTCTATTGTTTCACCCTTCCTACAGAGAAGGGCTCTGCCATCCCCTGCATTTTCCACCATAAGTGTCTGCAAGAACTTTGATCAAATAAAAAAAAGTGTCTGCAGACAACTTTCACTTAGTCTCTTCCGTCTAAGATACACAGGTACCTAGACAGAACGGGGGAAGAAACTTACAACTCAAGCGTCAAAGACACTACAAAGCTGCGGAGCTTGATATACAGTACCATCAAAGATATAAGACGTTAGCATCGGTGTAACTTTCTCGAGACCATCTCTCTTTTGCTTTACGAAAGACAAACAGGTTTGGCTCAGTTGCATCACCGATCACATTATCTAAGGCTGTTAACTTCCTGAACAGAAAATTCTAATAAAGATGTGTTAAAACCAAAGATCGATCCTTTACAATCACAAGCACAACGAAACCTCAAAGCGACTTCATGTGGGCCAAAAGAAACATCTCTGAAGAGCTGGTCGGCAACCATTGCCATCGATGTTGGAGACGAAATAGCCTTGCCGTGAGGCTTCGTGGCAATGGCGGAGGAAGCAGAAGACTTCAAGTTTGGTGTAGCAGCGACGGAGGAGGATACAATCTTCTTACTGGTCTTATCGCGGGTGGGGATAGAAGAGCTGACGCCGGAGGAAGCAGAAGACTTGATGTTTGGTGTAGCATTGGGGGAGGAGGAGACAATCTGTTTACTGGCCTTATCGCCGGTGGGGATTGAAGAGGTGACGCCGGGATCCATGGAAACAAATATTTGAGAGAGAGTAGAGATAGAGCATAGGTTATTTTCAGCTTAAGCGATACATTAGCAAGGAGGAAGGACGTATAAATAAGAAAACCAGAAGGGAGGTGAAAGGAGTCCATTAAATGTGATGATGGCAAGAATTGATTAGAACAGAGAGTGGAGCATTAAGTCGGAAAACGGAAGAGAAACGGAAGAGAAGCTACGAAACCTGAGGAATATGAAAGATTGGAGAAGAAGGCGAAGAGGAATTAGGTTTAGCCGCTTCAGAAGGTAACCAGTACCCAAATTAGAATCGAAAACCGGACCATAAACCAAAACCGGGTAATTGAGAATCATAAAACCAAACCGGATAGCATTGCTCGCCAAACCGGATAGCATTGCTCGCCAAACAAACGCATCTGACGTGGATGATTGAAGAGAAATGATTGGTGGATTATTTTATATGAGGTGGCTATGCTGAAAAGGCTTAGATAAGACCTTTTAATAGAGTAAAGATGCGAGCTTGGGCTAGACGCCCATCATATTGCCTCAGCAATCTAGAGTATAGAAATAGAATAAAAACAAGAACCCATGAGATGTAAAGAAGTTGAGACTCAAAAGTCAAAACTACCTGACTAGATTATAGGACTTGGTCTGCAGAGGATTGGACAGGGAGATTTCAAGTTTTTTTGCATATGTAACCACTTTGGCTTGGTACTCGACAAGAGGTCCATTGAGCGATTCACGAGCCATAGACGTTATGTAGGCTTTCCGGGTACCACCACCAAGTACAATAACTCTCACAATATCCACCAATTCAACGGTCTTTCCCTACATATATATGAATGGAAATGAGAAATCCATAATGAAATTTATATATCTTATTAATTAGATTCACTAACCTCAGTCTCGTTGAATTTCTTAACACACAAGTTGGCAAGTTCTGTCATCAACTCCCGACTAGTCACGTTGTCATACACTAATTTTTCCAGATCTTTAATTGGATAGTTTCCGCTCAGGGGTTCATAAATAAAACCCTAAAATTTTAAAAAAGGGAATGATCTTTTTTTTACGAATCAGTTAGACAAAGTGAATTTGGCAAAAAAAAAAGAAGCAATTACCTTACTATCGAAAGCCCTGCGTCTTTCGAGATGGTAGTTCTCATACTCTCCCTCGTCCGAGAACAACTTGCTGTCCTCGGGATCTGATTCGTACTCGCGATCGTCGTAGCTGTCCACATCCCACTGGGGCTTATAACCCAATTCAGGCACGTGTGTATGACTGTATATCTCCTCTTCCTCATCGTCCTTCTTCTGCTTTATCATGTGTGACGATTGCTCTTCTTCTGCCAGGGAATCAGTCGTCGGAGCTCGTTTCGCCGCCTCTACCACCATCGATTCGCTAGGGTCTAGCGATCGCAGCGGGACAAAATGGTCGCAGGATATTTTTATTTTGGATTAAATTAAAATAGAAAAATGGATAAAGTCCATAAAATACGAAAAGTCTCCCCCCCCTCCCCCCCACCCCAAATCCGCATGGACTCGCTTACCAAAGAGTATGCAAGATTTATCAAGATTTATGCATGGCCTTGAAGCCTTTCTGTATCTTATCATCACTTTCATAACTTTTTCACAGGATCCGCCTTCATTTAGATAATGTTATTACAGCGAAGAGAAGGTGAAATACCAATCGAGTGAAACATATATTATGTTATCATTCCTTGATTTTTAGTACGATTAAGAAGACTAATGAACACTTATGTGCATAGAATAAGTATGAAAGGAGTCAAAAGAACTTTTTGGTGTAAACCTCTCTCATGAATAATATTTCCCCAAAGTGATCATTAATGAAGACCTTATATTTGACAGATGTGATACATCGCATGATCTACTCAATCCATATGGATGAGAAGCCCATTTTGTCATTACTTCAGCGATGAAGTCCAATTTCATTTGGTATGGTGACACCATCTAAGGTGTTTGTCGTGGCTGGTATGATAATGGATCACCGATGTAGCCATTGAGATCGTATCCATCAAGCAAAGCATGAATTTATCGGCTCCATATTAAAAATTTGGATGATGTAATTTTAGTAACATTCATCATACTGACATTGAGAAGGTTTTGTGTTTCAGAAACATTGATGGTCTCCCTGTTTGAGGTAGGAGAAGCCATGAGAAAGATTTTTTTGTGTGTTTGCTGGCTGAAATTTTTTTAGATCCCTAGGTATCGTGCTCCGATGCCATATAAATTGTGAACTGAAAACTCTATTAGTGTAACGTAGTACAAGATATATAGTGATTACAAAACTAAGTTAAAGATTACATAAAGATTAATATACCCTTATATACATATCATCTACAATTTTTCAAGAAACTTAAGTGGTTGATTCATGTAGAAATCTACATGTAGCTTGCAAAAAATGCATTGTTAACCTCAAGTTGTCCAAGGGTACCAAAGGAAAAGCGTAGCTCCTAAAACAAGCCGAATAGTAGTGATTGACAAAAATACCTAGCTAACATAGTCAATGTCAGATATACGATGAAATGATATGTTATACATATACCCCTTCGTTATAATTTGACCTAAACAGCAAAAAATGAGGTTATGGGAAGTTAGGAGAGGAGTGATAGCTATGACTTGTGAGGGTAAGCTTTTTGATTGGTTTTTGCTGCGAGTTTTCATAGGATGGGCATTTGTTTGCACGGGTTGAGATTCAGAGGAGGAGGAACTTTGCGGTGATGGGTTATTTGGTAGTGAAATAAAAACCATTAAAACTAACTAAAATTATCAGAATGTTAATGGAGGCGCAGACCAAAACAATCATGAGCGCACGTCTGCTAGTTACTTGTCCATTCGCTTATTAGTGTGTCTCACGTTGGGAATTGACACCAATAGTTTTTTGCCTTTCATTTTAGCAAAAAATACTTTAGTGAACTACTGTATTCATTATATATGTGAGATCGTATGCAATCACAAAACATGGTTTTTGAGAGAGAAAATAAATAAAGAAAAAAAATGGTTCAAATTTGGTACCGCAAGTGCTTGGTTATTTTGTCGGTAATGGGGATGATTGGAACATCAACTGCGGCATATGCTGGGAGCCCGTGGCGCCAGGCCTCAGCCACCTTCTACGGGGACGAAACCGCGCGAGAAACCATGGGTAAAACTCAAACACGTTTACAATATATACATTATGAACACATAATACTGTATAGTAAGATCATGTGACAATATAGATTACGGATTACCTAATACTAATTTTATCCCCCAAAAACTTAGGACGATTCAGAGAAAAATAATTATATTACATTTCAGTTGCATTCATATTTGTTACTAAAGCATAATATCAAGGATTTAGATAATCATTTCAAAATCGTAGGCTATGCACTATCATTTTGACATCCATATAGAGCATGAATGTTTTAAGGCAATAGTTTAAATGTGATGACAATATTTAGCATGACCATAATGTGATTCGATCAGGTGGAGCTTGTGGCTATGGCAACCTATGGGACAGCGGCTACAATGCGGCCACTTCGGCACTAAGTACGGTGCTGTTCAACGACGGTTACTCGTGCGGTCAGTGCTTTCAAATAAGGTGTGTGTCATCGCCTAACTGTTACTACGGTTCCCCAGCCACCGTGGTGACTGCGACCAACATATGTCCACCGAATTGGGGTCAAAACTCCAACAATGGTGGGTGGTGTAATCCGCCACGTGCCCATTTTGATCTGGCTAAACCGGCTTTCATGAAAATCGCAAATTGGAAGGCTGGTATCATCCCCGTCTCATACCGGAGGTAAGATCGACAAAACCAACACGATCTTGCATTATGCATATACGTAGCCTAAGTACTTGTGTGTCTTAAACATTACAATTTCCTAATTCGTCCGGAGATCTGTGTCTACATAAAGGACAAAAGCGTTGATCGAAGAATTATTGAAAATTTTCAAGATTTTCAGTTAGGATAACATGTTCATCTTCTCAAAAATTTGAAACCACAACTATTAGGTGATTATCTATACTATTAAAACACTGCTAACGTTTATAAGATAATAAAAATCAATATACCCTTGTATGCTTGTCTTCTTTATTTTTTATCTCTTTCTCATCACATTTGTTAACAATACACATATACAGAGTGGCATGCAAAAGGAGTGGAGGAATAAAGTTCAGATTTGAAGGAAATGGATATTGGCTTCTTGTATATGTGATGAACGTGGGTGGTGCTGGAGACATAAAGAGCATGGCCGTTAAAGGTAGCCGCACGAACTGGATTGAGATGAGCCACAACTGGGGAGCTTCGTACCAAGCCTTCGCTTCTCTGTATGGCCAATCTCTCTCGTTCCGACTCACCTCCTACACCACTCATCAGACCATTTACGCTTGGAATGCTGCTCCGGCTAGCTGGAGCGCCGGCCAGACCTACCAGAGCAGTGCTAATTTCAGCTAATTCAACTGACAAAGGAGAAACAAAATTACGGCTTTACTCTTTGTTCTTGAGACAGATCGAACGAGATGTTTTAATAACTCGGTTTGATCATCATACATAGTGGTAATTAAATATTGTGTATTTATTTTATCAGTTGGTTGAGAAAAGGATATCTCGTTAATTGGCTTCAGCGAGATATAATGCTGAATTTGTCGTGTTTAAATATTTTGTTTTTCGTTTTAATTGAATTTGATGGGATCTAATTGGTAACTCTTTTCACTAACAACCTAAAAAGACCCGCTAGTTCCGAACTTCCGAAGTTATCAATCAAGTCAAGATGTGGCTGCACGTTCAATTTTTTTTTTTTTTTTCGCTGTTATGTAAACTTTTTCCTACGTGCCTACCATTTATAATTCATCTTGCTTCTATTTATACAACTACTTAATTACCCTGATTATTGTTGATAGTACTTCGTACCCCTGAATATATAATCGTACCGATGAACTAAATTATACGTTGCGAATCATGTTTAGGGCCACAAAAGAAAAATTTACTCGGGACATCCTTAACAGATTGGCACTCTCCTTTAGGACATCTAGCCTTATCTATTCTTAATAAAATAGTTTCTCAATTTCGATTACCTCTTTCATCTAATGCTGTTTTAGTTACTCCCTGCAATGCTTGTTCTTCTAATAAAATGCATAAGTTACCTTTCACTTTGTCATCTCTGAAATCTTCTCAACCTCTAGATTATGTGTTTTCAGATGTTTGGACCTCACCACTGATCTCGATTGATGGCTTTAAGTACTATGTTATTTTTGTAGATCACTTTACTAGGTATACATGGTTATATCCTCTGAAGCAAAAGTCTCATGTTTTTGATGTTTTCACAAAGTTTACTTACTTAGTTGAAAACCGTTTTCAAACAAAAATCAAAACGCTTTATACAGACAATGGGGGTGAGTTTATTGGTCTGAGAACTTTTCTCTCCAGCCATGGTATTTCACACATGACCAGTCCCCCTCATACTCCTGAACATAATGTCATTGCTGAAAGGCGCCATAGACATATAGTAGAGACTGGTCTAGCTCTCTTGTCTCATGCTTCCATGCCAAAGTCATATTGGACTTATGCTTTTGCTGTTGCTGTTTATCTTATTAATAGGATGCCAACTCCACCTCTAAATTTTAAAAATCCTTTTCAGTGTCTTTACAATGAAAATCCAAATTATGAAAAATTGCGGGTCTTTGGTTGTTTATGTTTTCCATGGCTCAGGCCTTATGCTTCCCATAAGCTAGATTCTCGTTCAACTCCATGTGTGTTTCTTGGTTACTCTCCATCACAAAGTGCTTACTTTTGTCTAGATAGGAGTACTAATAAGATATTTACATCACGTCATGTTGTGTTCCATGAAACCGTTTTTCCCTTTGCTATGTCTTCCTCTTTTCAGGTGCAGGAACAGACAGAGTCTGTTGAAGAACCTATCTCCTATTCACCTCCCGTTACAATTATCCCTCAGCAGCGATCACATTCACCAGCAACAACAACACATTTGTCTCCTGCCATGACACAGAACAATAATCAAACTCCACCTGAAACCTCACAACAACCACCAAATATCTCTGTTCCTCTAGTGATACCAGCAAGCGCTGACCAAACTACATCAGCACCACCCCCACTAACTTCACCTACACCTGTTCAACCGCCTCCACCTCCCGAACCTGCTCCACCAGTAGCACCAGCTGTACCTCTAAGGACTAGCAACCGGACTCACAAGCCAGTCCAAAAGCTTGATTTACATACACAATTATCTCCTCCTATTGATATTATTCCTAGAACAGTTGCAGAGGCTCTAAAGAGTCCTTACTGGCGGAAAGCCATGATTGATGAGATAAACTCTCATATCAAAAATCATACTTGGGATTAGTCTAATACACCTTCTGATTTTAACGTTGTAGGTTGCATGTGGGTCTTTACAATCAAAAGACGAGCTGACGGAACCATAGAAAGATATAAGGCGCGGCTCGTTGCCAAGGATTACACACAACAGCCTGGAGTTGATTACCAAGACACATTCAGTCTGGTGGTCAAGCCAGCAACTATTCGAATTGTTCTCAGTACCGCCGTGAACAGGAACTGGCCATTGAGCCAGCTAGATGTCAACAATGCCTTCTTACAAGGTACACTCAACGAAGAAGTGTACATGAAGCAACCACCAGGCTTTCATGACAAAGATAATCCACAAGCGGTGTGTAGGTTACGTAAAGCGGTATATGGTCTCAAACAAGCACCGAGGGCTTGGTACACTGAGCTAAGACACTTTCTCCTTCAGTCCGGCTTCGTGAACTCAATTGCTGACGCTTCACTCTTTATCTTCCACCACGACAAAGTCATTCTCTACATGCTCGTATACGTGGACGATATCATTATCACAGGAAACAATCCAGCATCAATTTCCCGGTTTATCACT
>JABAYD010021217.1:0-25493 GCA_014822095.1 Diplotaxis tenuifolia
CTTAAATTTATGTTATATTTAAGTTATTAATAGTAAAATATTATATATATGTTCATATGAATATTTCCAAGTTTATTTTTTTGTAATAAAAAACCTTCTTAATTTTTTTTTAATCTTATATAAAAATTTAACATTTTAGTAATTATTAAAATATAAAAACATGAAATAATTGATTTTGAATTGATAATAAAATTATTTAAAAAATTTTTAAACCCGCAAGTGCGGGCCAAACACCTAGTTAAATATAAACCTACAAAGTATTGAACTATATTGCGATGACAAATCATTTTATTAGTATTACCTAAAAAACGTATGTAATCGAGCTGTCCTGTAATAATATTCAAGTCTTGGAGATCATTGTGATAATACAAATAATCATTTAGAAGAATATAATATAACTTTCATTGAAATTACAGATTTTATCAAAGATCTTAAGCAAATACAGAGTGGCAGTTCTGTGAATTAACAGCACCTAGATGAGCATTTTAGGACGTCACATTAAATCCAACCGTGTAATTCTTTTTTAAAAAAAAAAACATATTGCTACACGTTTTCTGCGCTGTCTTCAAAATTCAACATCTCTGGAAAAAGATTATAAAAAACAAAAAAAAAGAGGAACAAACTGGTCAATGAAGATTGGTTGATTTGAACCCACACGGAGAAGAACCCAGTCGTCAAAATCCAATTTTTGATTTATCTGGGTTTCGAATATTCCACCAATCACAAGAGACGAAAAGTATTCACCTTTTTTTTTATCTTTCTCTTTGGGTTTAATGGATGCAACGACGGAGAAATTCGTTGCTTCACGGCCATCTACGGTTGATTCTACGACGGCGATGAGAGGCTGTGGGCTTGCTAATCTGACGTGGGTCGGTGTAGACAAGGAGGAGCTGCGTCAGAGGCTGTTGATGCCTGAGTATCTCCGTTTAGCTATGCGTGACTGTATCAAAAGGAAAGATGCCACGGCGATTCCTGACCATTTGCTTCTTCCCGGTGGAGGCGTCGCTGATATGGCTCCTCACGCGCCAATGGTTGTGTTTATTAATCCTAAAAGTGGTGGTCGTCATGGTCCTGTGCTTAAAGAGAGGCTTCAACAGTTGATGAGCGATGAACAGGTTTGGTTCTCTGTTTCTGGTTAAGACCAAATAAAACATTTTTTTAACATGGTTTGTGAAATCTGATTCATATCTACTTTAGCGGGTCTCTGTGACTAGGTTGTGAACGTAACTGGCCTGATCTATGGATTGGTTTAGTGTGTTAAAGAGATGTCTTTTATGTTCTGTCTTAATCAGATTCACTTTTATTCTTTGCTTCAGTTAAGAAAATTATTCAACTGTTATTAATGTTGATGCTTGGTTGATGTTAGATCTTTTGGTTAGGTAGGTGATTTTTTTTTTTTTGCCGCTGTAATCATAAGTTGACTTTTAAGATGGAACATTTTGAGTCTTCTGCAGTGAATCTCTGTTTCTGGTTAAGGTCAAACAATTTGTTTTTGATGGGTTTGTGAAGAGATTTGAAATCTAATTCATCTCTATTTTAATGGGTCTTTCGGATTATATTGTGAAGGTAACCGGCCTGATCTATGGATACGGTGTTAAAGAGATGTGTTTTGTGTTCTTGTCTTAATCAGATTTTCTTTTATTTAATATTGGTGTCTGTTGTGTTTCATGCTTAGTTGATGCTGGATATAGTTGGAAAAATTGTGTGTTTTCTTGCTGTTGTAGGAATGATGAGTTGACTTCAATGATTGAATATTATGAGTCTTCTGTAATGCTGAGTTTCTGTCTGAAGGGTGGAAAATTATTTGGAATTTTTGTGATTTTTTTTTTTTGGGATAAGGCTTGGATATTGAAATTTTCATTGGTGATTCTGTGAAAAACAGGTGTTTGATCTCACAGAAGTGAAGCCACATGAGTTTGTTCGATACGGGTTGGCGTGTTTGGAGAAAATTGCAGCGGAAGGGGATGAATGTGCAAAAGAATGTAGAGCTAAGTTGAGGATTATGGTAAATATACACAATATTTCTCCAGTCTTATATTATTATCTTAAGTTTTCAGCTATTAAAAATGTGATTTTGGAGTTTTGGTTGGATAGGTTGCAGGAGGGGATGGTACAGTTGGTTGGGTGCTTGGATGTCTTGGAGAGCTTAACAAAGACGAATCATCGCATATTCCACCTGTTGGTGTCATCCCTCTTGGCACAGGAAATGATCTCTCAAGGAGTTTTGGTTGGGTGAGTGAATCTTTCTCCTCTCTTATCTTATTGTCTCTTTGAATGGTGAAACTGAGATTGTGTTTCTTTCAGGGTGGTTCGTTCCCTTTTGCATGGAGATCAGCTGTTAAAAGAACACTCCATCGCGCAAGTATGGGTCCAGTTGCTCGACTTGATAGGTAAAAAAAAAAGAGTTTTGATTTTCAGATTTCTTGTTCTCTTTGTCTTGTTGTTAATATGTGTGTGCTCTGCTCTTGTTTCAGCTGGAAGATTCTAGTGTCAATGCCATCTGGAGAAGTTGTGGATCCTCCCTACTCTTTAAAAGCATCTGAGGAAAATGAACTTGACCAGGGTTTGGAGGCTGGAGTAGACGCGCCACCAGTGGCAAAGACCTATGAAGGAGTGTTCTACAATTACTTAAGCATAGGTATGGATGCTCAAGTTGCGTATGGCTTCCATCATCTTCGCAACACTAAACCATATCTTGCCCAAGGCCCTATCTCAAACAAGGTTTGTTTTTATTTAACCAAGCTTTAAATATCTTTCTCTTGTCTCTGTTATTACAAAACCACGCAACGTTTTTCTGTCTGCAGCTTATTTATTCGGGCTTTAGCTGCACTCAAGGTTGGTTTTGCACGCCGTGTGTCAGTGATCCAGGTCTAAGGTTCGTTATTTCTGCTTGTGCTTCTGTTTCTTAAACTTGTTGTGTTACTGAAACTTATGCTTGTTTTGGGCCTCTTGAATCTTCAGGGGACTTAGGAACATATTGAAAATCCACATCAAGAAGGTTAACTGCTCTCAATGGGAAGAAATAGCAGTCCCCAAAAAGTAAGCTTTCAATATAAACATGTTTCCACTTATTACAATGTATGATCTTTAATGCTTAAACCTGATGCTTTGGTTTCTCTTATAGCGTGAGATCAGTTGTGGCATTGAATCTTCAAAGCTATGGAAGTGGAAGACATCCATGGGGTAACTTAAAACCAGACTATCTTGAGAAGGTATGGTTTCTTCTACTGTTTTTTTATCTCATCATCATTAAACTTAATTCTCTAATGGTTTTCTGTTTTTTTTTTTTGTTTCCTCAGAGAGGATTTGTGGAGGCACATTCTGATGATGGTTTGATAGAGATCTTCGCTTTCAAGCACGGATGGCATGCGTCATTTGTCATGACTGAGCTCATCTCAGCCAAGCACATTGCTCAGGTAACTTTTAAAAAACACAACACTTAAAATGTAGAATCATATAGTTTTGTACTAACAAGATTCTGGTTTTGGTGATCAATCTTAGGCTGCTGCGGTTAGATTTGAGCTAAGAGGAGGTGACTGGAAAGATGCCTTCTTGCAAATGGATGGAGAGCCATGGAAGCAACCTATGAATCCTGAGTACTCAACATTTGTAGAGATTAAAAAAGTTCCATTTCAATCTCTGATGATAGATGGTGCCTGATGAAGCTGGATTCTTTGTAGAAAAGAAAGCTAATTGTTTTTTTTTTTGTATTTGGAGTTGATTATTTTAGTTATCATTAGATAGCTGCTATGCTTATTGTGACTGTTGGTTTTGTAAATTTATGTGTTGTGAGAAATGAAGTTTGTGTTTGTAACCATACAATACAAGGAACAAGGTTGTGCACACAAAATAAGCAAAGCTGAAGATAGTAAGCCAACAAGAAAACATTTATTATGTACTACCTTACCTCGTAGTTTGGGTTGTAGACATGAATATCCTTCTGGTATTGGACTACTTGAGCAGTTGAACCCTACGTCAAATGCAAGATCCTGCTGCTTTGATATGATTATCCTAGGCCTTGACAAAGAGTTACAAAATTTACATGAACGAGAAATATTATTAACTGAATCTGACCAAAACATACATTTTTCTGACCAAAACATACATAAAACCGGAATAAATGTTTGCAGAAACTTGAAAATTCAGATCTAAACCCAAATGGTTACCTATAGATTGGGCCCGAGCATTTTGACCCCTACCCGAACTCCATAACTTAACCTTAACTGCAAAAAAATCGAAACCGGATCTAAACCGTTATACAAAAATTTTCGAACGGAACTTAAGAGTTTAGTATTTTGGACTCTGGATACAAACCGAACCGAACCGAAATCCGAATTTGTATTCGAATATATCGAAATTAGTGAAACATGCTACTATTTTTTTATATTCTAAGGCAATTTAGATGTTTTAAATATTAAAATATTTTATGGTTTATTTTGAATAACTTTCAATTAGTTTAAGTAGTTTAACTTGTTCTAATTAGCTTTGTGAATAATTTATATATTTTGAATATTTTTTTGTCGATTGTTTTTTAGTTTTAAAAAAAAATTGGATGATTTTATATATTGGTTATATCCGATCCAAACCGAATCCATAGAAAACCGAACCAAACCTAACCCGATAATTAATAAAATCCGAAGGAAACTTATGAGCATAGTACCGAAAATTCGAATCAATCAAACCGAATCAGATGGAGCCACCGAATGCACATGACTACAGTATCGATTATCCATTGTTGACTCCCAGTGAGATCTTTTGCAAAGAGAGATTCAATTGCAATTTGGCAAAGGATAGTGAAAGAGAAGAAGGCTCGAATTTGTGGCCCAATAAGTGTATTATTATGTATGGGCCGAAAGTAAAAACTTTTAAAGATATGCGAGGACCAAAAAGCGAATTTTAATCAAAATGTTATAAACAGCGTATCTCTCGCCGTCTCTCGACTTGATTTTAGGGTTTTAGGTTTGTAGAGTTGGGGAAGCTTGAGAGAGAGAGAGAGAGATTTTGAAACGTCGGCAGCCATGGCGAGCACCAAAGTTCAAAGGATTATGACCCAACCTATCGTACGTGCTTCGTCTTTGTTATTGTTTCGATTACTTTCCCTCTGTTCCTTTACTGAGTTTTGCTATGTTTTCCGGTGGTTTCGCGGCGGCTACAGAACTTGATTTTCAGGTTTCTTCAAAGCGTAAGCTCCTTAATAATCTCTCTTGATTTTTCTTAGAAAACCATGGATTTGCGTGGTTTATTGTATTCTAATTGGTGTTCTGTATATAACGCAGAAAGCTAGGATCCAGATTTGGCTGTTTGAGCAGAAAGATTTGAGGATTGAAGGAAGAATCACTGTGAGTCTTCGAATATATTCTCTTGCACTAGGCTTAGTGCATCAGCACTGTGACTGACTCTCTCTGGTTTATTGTTTAGAACAGAAAGACAGATTTGACTTATGGAATTATATCTAAGTTGTTGCCTCAAGTTGTGTAGTTTCAGCCATGGAAATGTAGATGGAGTGTTGTCACTGGTTTTGATGTCCACGTTTGTGTGTGTGTTGCTATACAACCTTTATTCATCTTGAGTTTGTATGATTGAAGCTATTCTTGTAGGTTGCCTACTTTGACTTTGGATACCTTGTCTCAGTTTGTGTTGCTATCCTTTAAAGATTGAATCTTTTCTTTACACTCCCTGCTAACTTCTGATGAATCATGCTTACAACATGACTTTGGATATTCGTTGTGTCAGTTTGTATCTGTGCTCTCGAGTTAAGCTTTTCTTAGATTGATTTCCTGACAATTCAGAGAAACTTGAGGTTTAATGATGATACCATTCTCATTCGTAGAAACGTTGAGTTGCTTACTTGCATTTGGGTGTTCCTTGTTCGATTTGAATTGCCTACCCTTTTTTATTGAGTTTATGTTGAAGTTTTTTCTTTGGTAGGTTATTCAGAAGAATTTGTGATTACGACATTCGTATTGATCCATTTTCTCTCCTCCTTTTTTGCAGGGGTTTGACGAGTACATGAACCTAGTGTTGGATGAAGCTGAAGAAGTGAGCATCAAGAAGAACACCAGGAAACCACTTGGTCAGTCTTTATCCTGGGCTCACTCTTTCATAACAAGTCTCTCGCATTTGATTTTTTTTTTGCTTATATGGTTCAGGGAGGATTCTACTTAAAGGAGACAACATAACACTGATGATGAACACGTAAGTACCACACTATCTCCTCTTGATCCTTTCTCTCCATAATACATAGCTACTTGGTTTGTCACTTGACAAGAAATTAAAAACACACAATCATCCATTTCAATGTTGACAGGGGAAAGTAATGGCTATTCTCTCAAGAAACACTCTCGAGGATTAATAGATTCAATATATCCAAAGCTTTTGCCAAGTATATGTTGACTTGAGCTCTTCTTCGTCAGTTAACGGACAGTGCATTTTTCGTGTAATATTGCAATGTTACAACACGGTTGAGAAATTATGGAGTTTGTTGGAATCTTAAGGATGGTATTGCCTCTTTTTGTTACTGGAAATTACTAAAGATTGAAATTAACCATCTTAATTGACCAATCAGAATAATATGTTAGGAGTTGAGAAGGTTGCTACGTTGATAAGTTGTGTTAACATAGATAAAAGAAATCTATCTATACAATTGCGGTTACATCTTTTTATTCATAGTCGTATATTATAACACCCATGTTTAATTATTATTATAAGTTTATAAAAAAAAAAGTAATTGGTCTTTATTTATACAAAAGGCTTCAAAGTATTGATTATAATTTCTTAACGTTAGAGCAAGTGCTTAGGATTTTTTTATAAATTTTTTTTTACTTTTTTGAATAGTTAAGGATTAAAATCTAAATTTCAAGTGCAATGGTGGACTCCAATCTGGAATCCTTAAGAATAAAATAATATTAAATTTATTAAAATTTTAAAAATTCAATTTTATTTAATAAACAATACAATATAACAACTATTAATTTTCATTATCAAATACAACAAATATAAATCTTCATTACCAAATACAATAATTATTAAAATACAACAATTATTAAGCTTCATCACCAAACTTGTTCCAAATATTTTCTACTAAATCATTCTTCAATTGGGTATGTATACGCCTATCGCGAATATGAATCCGAACGTCCCGCATTTCCTCGATACTTGGAGGCGTGTACCTAGTATAAGAGACATTCACCCGTGAACTTCTGCTTGTGTTTCCTTCCTCAAATTCAGTTGGATCGGGATGACGGTATTCGGCTCGTTCATTTTCGACTATCATATTGTGAAGTATTATGCATGTTCTCATGATCTTCCCTAGATTTTCCTTGTCCCATGAAAGAGCCGGGTTTTTCACAATCGCGAACCGAGCTTGCAATACTCCAAAAGCCCGCTCCACATCTTTTCGGGCTGCTTCTTGATATGTCGCAAATAACTCTTCTTTAGGACTTTGAGGGAGTGAAATAGATTGGATAAATGTTGACCATTTTGGATAGATTCCATCCGTGAGGTAGTACGCCAAATTATACGTGTGTTTGTTGACCATGTACTCTAACGTGGGAGCCCGACCTTGTATAATGTCATCAAAAACAGGAGACCGGTCAAGGATATTAATATCGTTTAAGGTACCTGGAAGACCAAAAAACGCGTGCCATATCCAAAGGTCTTGTGAAGCAACAGCCTCTAAGACAATTGACGGTTTTCCTGGTCCACGGGCGTATTGTCCTTTCCAAGCGGTTGGACAATTTTTCCACTTCCAATGCATACAGTCAATGCTTCCAACCATACCAGGAAACCCGCGTCTCTCTCCAATATCGAGTAGCCGCTGGAGATCTTCTCGCGTGGGTCTTCGTAGGTACTCCTCTCCAAATAAGTGGATTATGCCGTCAATGAAATGTCGCAGGCATGAGAGAGCCGTGCTTGTACCGAGTCGGAGATATTCATCAACCGCGTCAGCCGCGGAACCATAAGCAAGCATGTGAATTGCTGCCGTGCATTTTTGTAGTGGATAAAGTCATGGCCTCCCAGTTGCATCTCTCCTTTGTCGAAAGTATGGAAAGTTTTCGGAAAGGCGATCGACAATACGCATGAACAAGTCTTTGTTCATACGGAAACGGCGTCTGAACAAATGCGCCGGAAATACCGGATTCTCGCTGAAGTAGTCATTCCATAAGCGGTGATGTCCCGTTTCGCGGTCCCGCTCTATATAGCTACGTCTCGTTGGCTTAGTGGGTTGGGACTCCATTATGTTGTCGTAGGCCTCTTCGAAGATATCATCGATAATTTCGTCCAATTGATCTTCTATTTCATTGGATGAAGATGATGATGATGACATGTTGGGGCTTCCTCCTTTAAAAAAAAAAACATTTTAGATATGTTTTCTGTAATTTTTTTTAACATTTTAGGTATGTTTTTTTTTTTAAATTGAACGTTTTATATATCTCCTTTTAAATATTCTTTTTCTAAAAAATAAAAATTTTAGATATGTTTTTAGTAAGAATTAAACATTTTAGATATGTTTTTAATAAGATTTAAAAAAAATTAGATTTTACATTTTTTTAAAAAAATTAAACATTTTAGATATCTTTTGAAGAGCAACTTAAGTTTTTTGAAGATTAAGTTTTGAACATTTTAAGTTTTGGATTGTTGTTTCTTTTATATAGTTCTTGTTTCTTGATACTTGTTCATACTATATACTTCATACGACAAGGGCAAGGTCTATATACTAATACACTTCTATGCTCAACATCAGCACAAGGAAAATTTGAGATGCTCAATTGCAACAAGGTTTATATCAATACTTATTAAGCAACATTTCACAAGTTAACTAGTTCTTTATCAATTCTTATTAAGCTACTTAACTAGTTCTATAACAACAAACTTATTAAGCCATATACTTCACACGGCAACAGTTCACAAGTACTAACAACAAACTTATTACTAGTTCTATATACATTTACCAGTTCACAAGTACTAACAACAAATTTATTGAGCCAAAGAGAAGAGCCAGAAGTGGTACCTACAAAAGGAGATGCAACGGAAGCAAGAGAACAAGAGGAAACAACTGAACTTGTACTAGTAGAGTGCGCTTACAAGTAGCAAAATACAACCTCTCCGACAACATACAAACCTCCGACTTGAGGCAAAATGAAACAAGAGGATTCAAGTTTTTTATAACCGAGATACAAAGCTAGAGACTACCCATCAGTACTACTTTATACTACATAATCTAAAACAGTAGAGCCCGTGACATCTTCACCTTCAGCTAAAGACCAAATGACTTTAACAACTCCAAATGCACCCGTGACTTCCTTCACATGCCAACTCCTGTACCTGATACAACTCAGCACAAATAAGACTAGAGTTAGTACAGTTTTAAAGTAATAAAGAATATAAAATGAGACATAAACTACACATATCAACTACACATATCAACTACACATATCAACTACACATATCAACTACTCATACATAAACTCATACCTAAACTCATATCAACTACTCATAACTACTCAACTTCTCATACCTAAACTCATATCAACTTAGACATAAGTTTCAGTTTCAAAGATGTTTCCATCTCTGTAAGGGGCTCTTTCTTGGCAAACAGACGGTCAAGCAGTTTCTGGCTCTGAACAACTTCTTTCTTTTCCAATATGGCTTGTATCTGTGACAGTGACTCTTCTCGAGGACTCTTCTTCTTCTTGCTCGTTAATCCTACTCCACCTCTGCTTGCACTGAATAATCTCTCTAGGTGTTGTTCCCACAAGTTGAGGGCTCGAGTTGTAGTATTCTACAATTCGCTTCCAGAACGTACCACCTTTTTTGCTCATTGCCCACCACCGCATCTTTACTTGTGTTGAGCCAAGCACCAATAAGGATTTTGTCCTCCTTCGGTGACCATTTCTTCCTCTCCTTAACACCACTGTCCCCACCAGTGCCGGCACCAGACGCGACAGACTCGTTGGGACCTTGGCTACCGAACCAAAAAGGTTTAGGTGAGTCAAGGTCCACAGAAGGCTGAGTTTGACTGAACAGGAGGTTCACATAACTAGTGTTGTTATCCATAACTAGTGTTCTTATTGGTCTGTGTCATTCTAATAACAAAACATACACTTAAATAGACACTTAAACTAAAACATTTAAAGCTAATACAAAGAGAGCAGTTTTTGGTGGATAGAATACTTAACTACGTGCATTAAACCACAATCAAATCAGACTAACTTTGCAAGTACTATAAAACGTTTAAAACTTTGCAAGTACTATAAAACATTTAAACCAATCAAATCTGAGGCGTTAGAAGGTAGAAGCTATACTCATCTAGCATTTACGCACAAGCAATCAAAGCAGAAGATTTTATACACAAGAAGATTTATTAATTTTTATTAGCTAAAACATTGAAAGGAACGTACCTCAAAAGAAGTTCAGCCACTGTGGTTTACATCCTCCGAAGCTCTTCCTTGAAACACATAAAAGAAAAAACAGATTAAAACTCAAATATATCATCTAAATTATCTAAACAATGATAACAACTTACATCCCATTACCATGACCACTATTACCATGACCAGTACACAAACGACCTTAGGCAAACCCATATTTAGGCTCAGATTGCTTCTTAAGTGACAAACACAAGAGCTTCTCAAGCTTGGCCACCTTCTGGTCACTCTCAAAGAACTGATCCTTGAGCATCCTAAGTTGTGTCTCACTCTCACGCATCTCTTCCATCACTGTCACATCCCACCATTTCCAGATGTGGCAGTCACCATCGTCAGCGTTCACGCATGTGTAGTACCTCCTCCCTGGGTCTTTACGAGTGTAAGATGTGTCAACAAAAGGCTCAGCACCGCAATAGCAAGTCCTCGGGACCCCTTCATCAGCCTCAGGTTGAGGTGGGTACTCAAAGGCGTCGGCAATACCGTACCTGCTGTCAGCTTCATCCGCGTAGAGAGCAGCTTCTTCTTCGAGTAAATGGATCATGTCACACTCTGATGAGGAAGGCTGCATGTAAGAATAGTCTTGTCCCATGGTTCTTTCACCTGCAAAAAAACAATGAAGACTCATTAGGACACAGAGAAACAGAAAAGAAAAAACACAGAAAGCAGTAACCTAATCTAAAGAAATTACAAGACAGAGCAAAACACAGAACACAGAACATCAACACTAAACAAAGAGGAACAATGAACCTAATCTAAAGCAATTACAAGACAGAGCAACAAGTAACAGAAGAGAAAAAACACAGAGCAAGGCAGTACCAAACAATTAAACATCAACAGTTAAACAGAGAGAGAGACCAAACAATTGAAAGACAGAGCAACAACCAACCTAATCTAACCGTAACAAGAGAGAAAAACAAGATGAATCACATAGCAAGTATATTAAGACCGTAATAAGAACATACAAGATGAAAAACCTAGCAAGAACACTAAAATAACCAACAAGAACAGCAACAAGAACAACAACCCTAAGAACAATAACGAGAACGTAAAAGAACCAACAAGAACAGCAACGGCGAACCTAATCTATAACCGATTCAAACACAGACCGATAACATATTGAAACCCTAACGAGAACCTATAATCAAAGCGATTGAAACACACACAAAGATCAACAAAGTAATTGATTGAAACATAAAACGAAGAAAGCCCGAATCTTTCCTAAACCCTAATTCGAAGAAATCCCCAAATCGATTCAAACGAGAAATCGTAGGTTTCATGGAGACGAGAACAACAAGAACGTTATCAAATCCTTAAATCTACCACAGAAGAATACTTACTACCTTACCAGATCACGGAAGAACACAATCACCCAACACCTATCGCAATCGCCTTTTCGTCGTCTCTCTCGGGTTTTTTTTCTCCTCGATGTCGAATGAATTTTTTTTCTCATTAACCGAACCAGAGAAATCACCGACGCTTCCTGCTTCCGCCACGTGGCCTAAGGATCAACAAGATTTGATCCTTCTTAGCGGATTGATCCGCGGTAAATGTCGACGAAATATTAATAAAAAATGTCATTAAACCTAAGGATTAACCTTAAGGATTGCTTAAGGACTACCATTGCACATGGTCTTAGAATATAGTATGTAGTATACTAGCCGCCGGCCCCGCATTGAACGAACACCAAAATCTAATTTTATGAGTTGACCTAATCTTATTTTAAAACTATGCCCTTATATATAGTTTATCCAAAATTATAAAATACAAAATAACTTAAATTTCATAATATAGTAGAGTGCAAACAGTTATTTATTAAAATAGTAAACTTTTTTATATATTTTAAATGTTTCAATTGTTTGATGTGTTAGTTGATAACAAAATCATTTGCAAAAAAAAATCTAAGTTGAAATTGTTAAAATTATTTTTTCATGTGCCATGTTAGACCAAAAATAATTTTAACAATTTCAACTTATATTAAGTAATTCAACGAAGTTTCTAACTCCTTCTATTATTGATTTTCAGAAAATATTTTTGTTACATAAACAAATCATCACCAGTTACATCAAAATATCTAAATGCATACGGTTGTTTAAGAAAATTTCAAGATATTAAATATATATACATTAATAAGAAAATAAATTAAAATGATGTCCCCTTAAATTAGATGTGATAATCGATGGTTTGGTGGCTTGGT
This sequence comes from Diplotaxis tenuifolia, assembly GCA_014822095.1. Lineage (NCBI taxonomy): Eukaryota > Viridiplantae > Streptophyta > Magnoliopsida > Brassicales > Brassicaceae > Diplotaxis > Diplotaxis tenuifolia. The sequence continues at coordinate 12,622 of JABAYD010021217.1, forward strand.
TTGGTGGCTTGTCCTCTAGACTGGCCATGCAATAAAATGGCGGCAATCCAAGTTTGTGGTGATGTCGAGTCAAAAAGTACTCTCGACTTTCAACTAATCAAACACCAAGACTAGATTAATCTATCTCTCCAGTTGATTCATTAAAGTTTTTTTACAATATAAATCTGTGAAAGTACAATGGTTGAACTAAGGTGGTGTCGAAATTCAGTTCAGCAATATTGATAGTTAGATGTCTAGTTATGTTAGAGGTAACAATAGTACAAGAAGGAGTTCAATGATGAGATGTTTAAACGGAATATTTATCAAATCATTGATTGTTTCAGGTTTGGAACATGTATGATTCTTTTTTTTTTCTTGAAAAGAGGAACATGTATGAGTACTCTAAGTGGCAGCACAAAATTCAAAGAAATTTGATCAACATTTAAAAGTGTGTATAAAATCAAAAGGCCAGTGATGAGAATCAAGTGGCAAAGAAATAAAAAAATTAGTTCAGTAAATCATATGCATGTTTTAGAAGACTGAAGTTAAATATCATCGTGATGGCGGTAAAGCTTGTGGAGGTTTTTATTATGTTGTGATGATGATCAATTGATTCAAACCTGGGGTTTGGAATTGTATTCTTGGTAAATGAGATGAAACTCAGAGAAGGAAGAGGAAACATATTATGAGGATCATCACAATAATAAAGGTGTTTCTGTCATTATTCATTAGTGATCTAAAACGTGAAATCAAATGGCATTTAATCTTAAGCAATAGAGTTTGATTTTTTTTTTTGTCAACAATAGAGTTTGATTTAATTATTGGTTGGGTGAATTAGTTTAAAACCTAACTAGGTGTTTGGCCTACGGATACGGGCATAAATAATTATAATTACTTATTAATACATTCACTAATAAATAAAGATTATTTTTGTGGACAAATTTTTATAAAATTTATTATGATAAAGATTATTACAATAAATTATTATTTATGTTTTTATATAAAACTTTTTATATCTTATAATTTTTTGTAAATTTATTTGTACACTATAATATATTTAGAATTTTTTATTATAATAATTTCAATTCATATTAATTTTTAATAACTTATCTAATGAAAAAACGAATTTATTAGAAAAACTTACTTAATTAATATTTAGTTATGTATTTTCTGTTTTTTAACTTTTTCATAAAAATATTTTATAGATAAAAACACAATATATATAACAATAATCTTTTTATTAAGATATATTTTTAGCTTTTGGATAATTCCTACTAATTTTAATAACTTATCTAATAAAAAAACTGAAATTCGTTTTTAATTTGTGGCTAATTTATCTTTTTATTTTAAAATTTATTGTCTTTTCAAATATATAAAGTTAAAAAATTACGTAATTAATATTTAGTTAGGCTGTTATCTAATGTCAGGCGGCACCGAAGGCGATAACGAGGGCGGCGCCCTAAACCAAAAAATCAGGGATACCGGAGGCAGCACCGAAACAGCATCAGGAGTGGACAAGAGAGGTGCTACTAGCGACACTCCTAAATCACCTTGGCAGAAGACAAATCCAGTAGAAGCGGAGATACCTGTTGATATCGTGAATGGAGTGGCGTCAATCCTCATTCCAGAGGATGTTTTCGACGATGCTGAGTTTCTCTGGAAGATTTATGCGGTGGGCTATTTCATCGGAGATGCGCCTCATGTTGGATCGATTCATGCCACAGTGAACCACATTTGGGCTTCTCCGAAGAGTGGCTCAAAAATTGATGTGCAATTTATCGAGAAGAACACAGTCTTGTTTCGAATTGAGAATAGCCGTATGAGATCCCGTGTAATTCAAAGACGGTACTGGCATATCTCAGACGTGCCTTTGGTGGTGAGTGAGTGGTCACCGGAAACGGCGTTAAAACCACCAGACCTAAGAGCTATGCCCATATGGATTGGCCTGAAAGGAGTGCCAAATGACCTCTTCTCGCATAAGGGTCTGAAGTGTCTAACTAAAGCAGCTGGGACTTATGTTAAGCTTCTGAATCGTTCGGAGGAAGAAGCCAGGACAGAGGGGTCTACTGAGAAGGCTCTTACTTCGGCAGTAGCTGTGGAGCAAAGTGGAAACGTTGTTACGGATCTTCTGCTGCGAGATTGCAGCACTTGCTCCCAGCTCTTTTGACGCGGGTTGTCAATTTTCAAGAGATGGAAAGACAGACGCTAGAGAAACATTGCCAAAAATCATGATCTCTGAACCAACAACAAAGACCTTCTCTGATATTGGGGAGGGAAATTAGTCTATGGCACTTGGAAAGGAGAACCTCGAGGTTCAACGTGGTGGGAGAGATAACAGAAAGGAGGACAATGTTGTGGTATCTCCATCCAGATTTAGTCCCCTGATGGGGTTACAGGAAGAGGAGGATTTAGAGCAGGAAAGTGGTGCGGATGATAATAAGGAAGAGGAGGAAGGTGAGGGTAAGAAGGAGGAGGAACTAGAGGAGGGAGAAGTAAGAGGAAACGTAGGGACTACTGGCACTTCTAAAGGAAGGCGTCATGCTACAGGTTCAACTCATAAATCTGCGAAGAAACCATTTATGAGATCGAAAGACTTGTTGTTTGCTGGTAGGCAGGGCCCACAAAAGAAATCTTTCGTAAGGAAGCTATGATGAGTCTCTTCGCTTGGAATATGCGTGGCTTTAATATGCCGTGCAAACACAGAGCTTTAAGAAGTTGGATTCAAACTGAGAAACCAATTTTTGGATGTCTGGTCGAAACGCGGGTACAAGAAGATAAGTTACAAAAATGTATGGATGCAACTCTGCCAAATTGGCAAGTATTGGCGAACTATGAACACCATCATCTTGGCAGAATTTGGGTATGCTGGTCAAATGAGGTGGTGGTAACAAAACTGCATATGAGCGATCAGATCATTACTTGTGCTATCCAGATCTCGGCGTCAGGAGAGCAGTTTATCTACTCCGCCATTTATGCCCACAACACTGCTTCAGCAAGGCTACACCTTTGGAGAGACATAAGAGCAACCCATGCGGTTTATGCTCATCTCGGCCTGCCGTGGATCCTCGTAGGAGACTACAATGAAACCCTGTCCTCAACTGAGCATTCTCGTGCACTGGACTATAGAACTGATCAGGTTGGTATGACGCAATTTCAGGAGACCATATCTGATTGTGCGTTACTGGACTTGCCGTATGTTGGAGCGCTGTTTACATGGTGGAACAAAAGAGATGCGGATCCCATTGGCAAGAAGCTTGACAGGGCTTTGGTAAATGGTCATTGGTTGCAGCGTTACCCTCAGTCTTTTGCTAAATTTGAAGCTGGAGGAGTTTCGGACCATGCCCGATGCTTGGTCAAACTCACAGGAAATCATGAAGAAGCGAGAAGACCTTTTAGATTCTTCAATTATCTTGCAGAACACGAGGAATTTTTAACAACGGTTAAAGAGCTGTGGGACACCTCGCCTCAGCTATACCATTCCCGCTCAGCCCTATCTTGTTTTCACAAGAAGCTTAAGCTGCTGAAGTTCTCTCTACGTGAGCTTAACCATACTAGGTATGGGGACCTGCCAAACAAAACGAAGCAAGCTTTCGAGGAACTTTGTGAATGTCAAAACAGAGTGCTTAATGACCCAAGTCCTGAGAATTGTGCAAGAGAGACAGAAGCATCTACTCAATGGAGTACACTGGCTAGGATAGAGGAGAAGTTCTATAAGAAAAAGTCGTGCGTTAGATGGCTACAAGTAGGTGATCAGAACACAGTCTTTTATCATCGTTACGTGCTGACCCGAACTGCTAGAAACTCCATCCGGTGTCTCACTACTGATAACGGGGAAGTACTAACATAAGCCAATGACATTAAAAGAGAAGCTGTATCCCATTTCCAGAGGTTTTTACAAGCACAAGATGCATCAGGAGAGGATGACTCGAGTGATGAGCTTAAAGAGCTCCTAACATATACATGTCCTGGAAATATATGCGCACTTCTTGTCTCTCCAGTTACAGGGACCAAAATTCATGAAGCTCTCACCTCGCTACCTAATAACAAAGTCTCTGGACCTGATGGATACACAAAAGAATTCTATGTGGCTGCTTGGTCTGTCATTGGGAAGGACTTTATTACAGCGATCCAGTCCTTCTTCCTCTATGGTTTTCTCCCGTCAGGAATCAATGCAACGACCCTAACTCTGATCCCAAAGATAGATAATGCTCAAACGATGAAAGAGTTCAGACCCATCGCGTGTTGCAATTTGATATATAAAGTAATATAACAAATTCTCGCGAACAGGCTCAAGCTTATCTTCCCTGATGCTGTTGAAGTGAATCAGACTGCTTTTATAAAGGATCGGCTACTACTAGAGAATGTTCTTCTGGCCTCTGAACTGGTAAATGGGTATCACAAGTCCTTGTGTACAACTAGAAGCACCATTAAACTTGATATTTCCAAGGCGTTTGACACAGTCAAGTGGTCCTTCATTATATATGTGCTCCAAGCAATGGGTTTGCCTGCTCAGTTCATCAATTGGATCAGGGTCTGCATCTCAACAACAGCCTTTTCGGTCTCCATAAATGGAAGTCTCGAGGGGTTCTTTACTAGTTCTCGAGGGGTACGGCGGGGATGCTCCCTATCACCTTACTTGTACGTCATTCTGAACAATGTACTATCAAATATGCTCAACCAAGAAGCTGAAGATGGAAAGTTCACTTATCACTCCAAATGCCAAGAAATCAAGCTTACTCACTTGAGCTTCGCTGACGACATCCTTGTGTTCACGAATGGCTCCTCTGAATCTCTAAAAGGAGTTATGGAAGTGCTTAAGTCCTTTGCTGCAAAGTTGGGTCTCCATGTCAACGCGGCGAACTCGCAGATATATGCAGCTGGAAGCAATCTCGCTCCAATGATAGCAGTAGCGGAGTCAATGGGCATTGGAACAGGAAGCTTGCCAATTCGTTACCTCGGTATGCCCTTAACCACAAAAGCTTTAACGGCTCATGACTATGAACCGCTTCTTGACAAAATTAGAAAGAAGATGCTCTGCTGGTATAATAAGAGTTTGTCTTTTGCGGGTCGACTTCAATTGATTCAGTCGGTAATTATGAGTATGGTCAACTTCTGGAGTTCCGCATTCATACTCCCTGCAAAGTGTCTAGACACAATTGAAAGCATGTCCAGCGCCTTTTTGTGGTCAGGCTCTCCCACGCAAACTCATAAGGCCAAAGTTAGATGGGAAGGTTTATGCTGTCCTAAGGAAGAGGGAGGACTTGGGATAAGGAAGCTGCGAGATACTTCTAAAACCTACGCTCTCAAACTGATATGGCGTCTATTCACCCATCCGGAGTCGTTATGGGTATGCTGGATCAAGCGATACTTGTTACGCCAAAGATCTTTTTGGGACATCGGGGACGACTCAAAGGGATCCTAGATCTGGACGAAGCTTCTCAAACTGCGGGGTCTAGCATATGAGTTCCTTAAAGTGGAAGTGAGAAATGGAGAATCTGCCCATTTCTGGTTTGACAACTGTCTAGGATGTGGAAAGCTGATTGATGTGATTGGAGCCATCGGCACAACCTACCTGGGTCTCCCTCGAAGAGCTGTAGTGAGTGATGCGGTTAATGGGGATGATTGGTCATTGAGGAACAAACGCAGTAGGAGATTTCAGGAGGTCTATGCGCGTATTGTTGCCAATCAAGTACCAGCTGCAGATAGAGGAAACGACTTGTTTTTTATGGAAGCATAAGGAGGATGATTACAAGGACTCTTTCTCTTCAGCTTGCACTTGGGATCAAATCAGAGCTGCAAGCCTAAGGTAGATTGGTGTAAGGCTGTTTGGTTCCCGCAAAGCATCCCCAGATACGCTTTCATTACGTGGTTAGCTGTGTTGGATAGGCTCTCTACTGGTGACAAAATGAAAACTTGGGGAATCACACAAGGATGCGAGTTATGCGGGGAAAGGGATGAGACTAGAGATCACCTCTATTTTGCTTGCCCTTACTCCTATACCGTGTGGGAGAATCTAGTGGGAAGTTTTTTTGGTCATCGAACAAATCCTAACTGGGCCTTTACATTTACTTCGATCAAGAGAAACAGGTTAGCATATCTTGACTCCATTCTCATCAAGATGGTCTTCCAAATGGTCATCTATCATGTGTGGAGGGAGAGGAACTTGCGGCGTCATCAGGGTCAGAGGTTAAAGCCCCCACAGATGTGCAAGCGTATCGACAAGATGATGAGGAGCAGAATTGTGTCACTGAAATATGGTCCCCAACATCGCTGTGCTGGTTTATTACAAAGATGGTTTCAGGTCTCCGCCTAATTGCGGCCTTATCTTTCAGATTGCGCTCTCATGTTCTCTCCATAAGTTAAAACTTTAGAGTTTAGTCACATTCTTTTGTAAATGTAATTCTTTATTCAAAGTAGATCAATAAATTTGAAATTTCATCAAAAAAAAATATTTAGTTAAGTTTTTTTCTTTTTTTAACTCTTTCATTAAAAAAATTTATAGATAACAACACAATATATATATAACAACTATCTTTTTAGATTTTGGATAATATCTATTTATATTAATTTTAATAATTTATTTAATAAAAAAATTTAAAATTCATTTTTAATTTGTGGGTAATTTATATGTTTTATCATTAAGGGTATTATCGATATTAACCTCTCTAACTTTTAAAGTGGGAGTTTCGTCGCGAAAAATAACTTCGCAAATAATATTATAGACTAGATTTTGACCCGTCCTTGTAGAGGGCGGGACAATCATCTTACTGTAAATTTATGCCATTGTTAGATTCATCACAAGTATGTATAGACATGCGTATTTGTGTTCAGATAGATGGTTCTTATGTAAGTGGACTATTATGTCTCCTATAATGGTAGACTGATAATTTGTAATATATTATTTCTATCTCATTTAACAACAAAAATTGGTTTTCATTTAGTGATCAGAAGTTAATGGTCTGTAAGATTGTGATAATTTTATAGACATAATTTTACAATAATATATTTTTCATAAAACGTGTGCAATGAACTTGATTCGGTTACCATTTATCAAAATAACATTACCACCCGAACTTTAAATATGGTAACGATTGTAGTGACATATTTGCAATATTTAGATAACTGAGATCAATTATGCTTTCCGAACTCGCTTATGCATAAAAGCCCATAACACATCCAAAAATCCACACCAAATGGCCAAATATTGGGCTCATTTCCTCTAAATGATACACTAAAACATAAATATTATAGATGTACTTCACATCTGATTGTGTTTTGACATATAAACATAATATATATATATACCAAGTAATTAACAATGATCAATATATAAAGTCAAACATTTTACTAATAATAATTGAATTTAGAAAAACAAAAACAAATAAAAATTAGAAATAACAAAAAATTAAAATACTATAGCTAAATAAAACAAAAAAACAGCAAATAAAAATATGGAAAACAAACATTTTCTGATACAACTCATCAGCCACTTGTACCCTCTAAGCCGACAACATTGGTGCATTGCTTCTTTCTCGAAGAAGTAGTACTCTGGTGCAGAGATTTGTTTTTTTTTTCCAAATACCTTCACTAAGAGTCCACACTTTGCTTGCTTTGAAGTTGTTGGATAAATTAGACTTTACGTTTTCATCAAACGAAATGCTAAATCCATAAGTTTTTCCAACTATAGCCACTAACTAACTGCTCTGGCAAAATATAGTCATTTTTGAGTTGCATATAAAAGAGTAAAACACTAAATATTAACATCACAGATAATCCGACTAAAAGTTAGACTATTAAATTTTTGGACATAAAGTTTAACCTCATCCAACATTGTATTCACGATTCTTGCAGCAGGGGTTTTGACAATAGCGGCTGCGTCTGAGTCTTGAAGAGTGAATATTGACTCACCGGTCTGATCCTGCACCAGCACGTCTATCACATCTGATAAACACGAACCGTTAGTTATTTATATCAACCATCTAATCCAGTAACATAATCGAAAACACGATAACATACGAAACATTACCAATGAGATAACATGGATCAAGCGAAACATTTATGATCTTGGCAAAATCAATGAGATAGAGGAACATATTGGAGCATGCAATATTACATTCAGTTGTAGAAGTTCGAGAAACGAATTCCATTGTGTAGAGATGGTTGGTGTGAAGGGTAAGACCAGTCGCACGACGTAATGTAAAGTTCGTTATCACTTTCCATTCCCCAACAACACAACACCTCTCAAAAATTTTCAAAAGGTTCTGACTGCATGATGCCTGGATCTTAACACCCTAATAGAAAGTAAAAAACAACACTTCATTTCAACTATAAAAAAATATTAGAAAAGATATGAACTATGTATATATTACCTTATCGTCTGTCAAAACCATCTGAAGAGAGGCAACGTACTGGTGACTGAACGATATCCAAGTATGCAATACTTTCACTCTTACACTCCAGGAAGTCTTGAATGGTTTAACTTCCACCAAGCCGCTGATATTGAGATTGGTATCCATAAGAATATATGACATTTAGAGCTGCGTTTTTTGGAATGCGTTGGTGATGTGTGTTCTTTATGCTGTACATATATATAACTCACTTACGGGTTATAGAACCAGTGTTTTTCTGGAATATTCTATGAATAGATTACAACTTTAGTTAAGATTGCGCACAAACATAATTTTATGCTAAGAATAAAATATTTTTATATAAAAAAGATATTAGATAATATGATTCTATTAACCGTATTATTTTCTGTTGTATGAATTAGATTTACCTTTTTATATAAAATAAATAATATATTGTTTGACTTATTAACCGAACTTGTTAAATTCGTTATGGCTCAGAAACAGTTTTGATATCATAATCGTAGAAAAAAATTATTTGAAATGCTACAATAGGTATATTCTAAAGAATAAGCATAAACAAAACAAAATATGAAGAAGATTACTCGCAATAATGTATTACTAAACATATACGTCGATGCATCATTTTAATGAGATAGTAATGTTTGAGATGATAGGTATGTATTCATTGCATTAGCAAAGCTATAAAGGAATTATATTTATATTCATATGCACATTTATTTCGTAATATGTATGGAAGTATCTGTTTAATAAAGAACGTATATGACTAATATATGGGTTATATCATGCAAATATATTATATTTGTTTATGGACATACTAACAATGATTTCTAAAGATATGGTACAATTATTGAATTTGCAGTCTGTTACATGGTTCGACATTATGTATTGTTGGTATAATCTCGATTCAAATAACAATAAGTGGTTTATGAGACATATTTTATGTTCGTGATTAGTTACCACGATATCAGGGAATGATTTTGTTTTGTAATTAACTTAATAAGAAAATCACATTAATATTAAGCATGGCTTAAAAATTTATGTGGTGGTAAGTTATTGTAAATAATTACAAAGGAAAAGATACCTAAAAACATGCATTGTATTTTAATAGTATAGATAAAGTTGATTTTTTTATTTTTCCAATTTTAACCGAGCGCCAACTATATTATATGCGTTGACTTATATAAGTTATTTGTTTAAGTCAGTTTTATCTTTGATCTGACGAAAATACCCTTGACCAGTTTCAAAATACACCAACCAAACCTGTCTCTCTCTCTCTCTCTCTCTCATATGCTCTCATCTTCAGAAGGAATCTCTCATCATTCACGTAGGACAGTCTCCATCTCTTCGACTCTTACCCAGCTTCTCATCTGTGAGTTAACTTTGGTCTATATTCCTTTCCTATATCTCTTAATTTCCGGTATATTCTCCCAACTCTCGTAGTTGTTTATTCTGGATCTAGGGTTTTACAGTCCCTCTTATTTCGATCTGGGTTTCGTAAGCATCAGTGTTTAAATCAAACATGCGTTTTTTTTCCTCATGATTTGTGAATTAGTTAACTTTTTTCGTGAATTTACCCCTGGAATTCCGTAAAATCGAGCTCTAGGCCATATACACGAGAGGAGCTGGACGAATGTGTGTTCGATTGCACAAGATCTGTTCGTTAAAATGCCTGAAAGAGGCTGATTACTTTAGTTTATCTTTCCACCTCTCGAGTTGCTTTACTCTTTGATCATTTACATTTGTGTTGTGTGTTTTTAATGCAGACGAAGAGGAAATCTGAAATGGAGAAGAACTTGGAGGATTTGAAAATTGTTGCAGAGCAATGGTTGAATCAAGGAGTTGAATTTGCTCAACAGATACCACATGATCAACTTTACGCTGCCATTGGTGTTCTCTTGTTAACCACCATCTTCTTGTTCTTCTTCTTCTCTAGTAAGTAGTAGACGACATCAAATCGCTCTTCTCTTTTATACTTGTCTGGAAGTTTATATTAGGATCTGGATACTATTCTTCTGCTCAGAACCTTGTTGGCATAGATTTTGTATCTCTAATGCACTAGTTTTCTTGCATTCTTGTTTGCGGTTGTGGAGTTTGATGCTTTCAAGGTGGCACTTCAGATTTTTTGATTAATCTAGATTATAAGCTGAGGTGTAAAGTTACTTCTAGGTTCTTGGTTTAAAACTGTTTTTCAGAAAGGTTTTGTGTCTTTGAAGTATCTCACTTTGATTATACATAAAGAAAATCAAATGTTTTGCTGGTCGTCACTTTTGCTGCCTTGTGCAGTTCGCTTGTTCAGACGTACCAAGTCCAATACTGTACTCCTCTCCGGGCTTAGCGGAAGTGGCAAAACCATTCTCTTCTATCAAGTAAGTGTTTATGGTTTTTGTTTCTTTCCCTCACTGGAAGCATGCTGTTTGAAGGTGAATGTTGTGTCACTATAAGATGCTTTGATTACATTTTATGGCTTTGTGTCAGCTCCGAGATGGATCTTCTCATCAGGGTTCTGTAACGTCTATGCAACCTAACGAAGGCACCTTTGTGCTCCACTCTGAAAACCTTAAGGTAAAGAAAGCTCTTCGTATTTGTTTTTGCTTAAGGAAGGTAAAGTGTTTTTGTGGACTAAACAGACATTGCCCTGTGTGTTTGACAGAAAGCAAAGCCTGTTCATCTTGTTGATGTACCTGGGCACTCTCGGCTTAGATCTAAGCTAGAAGAGTACTTGCCTCGAGCAGCCGCTGTTGTGTTTGTAGTAGATGCTCTTGAGTTCCTCCCAAATTGTCGGTCAGCTTCAGAGTAAGTTAATTACCACACAAGAGATGCTTTACTTTGGCCTAATAAAAAATGAATACCTAAACATGATTTTGTACTTCTGCAGGTACCTTTACGACATTCTTACCAACGCAAGCGTGGTTAAGAATAAGATCCCGGTCCTGCTTTGCTGTAACAAGACAGATAAAATAACTGCACACACAAAAGAATTCATCCGCAAGCAGATGGAGAAAGAAATGTAAGATTTGATTCTTATCTGTCTTCTGGAATCTGAAGATAACCTCTCATTGATGTTAATGTGTGTGCTTTGCAGAGAGAAACTCAGGGTGTCGAGGAGAGCGGTTTCATCAGCTGACATAGCCAATCACTTTACTCTTGGGATTGAAGGAGAAGTGTTTTCCTTTTCGCATTGCTTAAACAAAGTCACTGTCGCTGAAGCATCTGGACTAACAGGAGAAACAGAGCAAGTGCAAGAGTTCATCAGAGAATATGTTAAGTCATGAAGAGCTGAAATGTGTGAGCATCAATTGTACTCTTAAAAGTCTTCTATGTACATGGATTTATGATTTGTGATAATATTGTTGAAAGCTTTTGGATATTGAAATGGAGTTAGTGCCTTGAAGAGTTTGTTCACCATGACTGGATCTTATAGCGTTTCATCCAAGGAATCTCATTATCATTTTCCCTCTTCTCAGCTATATTTGTTTACAGTTTTCAGTTTCTTTTTGACATTTTAAATTTAGGAATCTACGGACAACCTTGAACACCGAGCGTGTTCTGGTTCGGTCTTAGAGATTAGAATTACTCGAATGGAACATCAAGATGAGTATTGCAGGATCCAAATTAGGTGCTGTTTGTTTCACTATTTGTCATCTCCATCTAGATGATTCATTCAGATGGTCCATTCAAATTTTTGAGATTGTTTGTTTGTCCATCCAGATGGTTCATCTAGATGGATCAGCTAGATGAACTCATGTTTGTTTCTCAGTTTTTCATCTCCATCCAAATGAGTTTGGTAAAGAACTTACTAAAATACCTTTATTTTGATTTAGCCATATGTATGATATTAATTTTAACTATATTAACTTTTATAATTTTGACGGAAAATCGCGTTTTTGCGGGTTTAACGAGAAAACGGGTTTTAGCAGTTTTAGCGGAAAAACACGTTTTTAGGAAAACGCGTTTTTGCGGTTTTGACGGAAAAAGCGTTTTTTTTGCGGTTTTGGCGGGAAAACGCGTTTTGTGGTTTTAGCGGGAAAATGCGTTTTGTGGTTTTGACGGGAAAATGCGTTTTACGGTTTTGGCAGGAAAACACGTTTTTTGCGGTTTTAACGGGAAAATGCGTTTTGGCGGTTTTAACGGGAAAACGGATTTTGGCGGGAAAACACGTTTTTGGGAAAACGCGTTTTTATAGTTTTGGCGGGAAAACGCATTTTTGCGGTTTTGGCAGAAAAACGTGTTTTTGCGGTTTTGGCGGGAAAATGCATTTTACGGTTTTGGCGGGAAAATGCGTTTTTGCGGTTTTAACAGGAAAACGCATTTTGACGGTTTTAACGGGAAAACGCGTTTTGGCGGTTTTGGCGGGAAAATGTGGTTTTGTCATTTTTTTAAGTTACAAAATAATAGTATGTTTAGGTTTGTAATTTATGAATTATATAAAAGGTATAATAAACATTATATAATTTTGGAAGAACCATCTTCATCCAGATGGTCCAAATAAGTCCATCCAGATGGACTTCAAAATTAAGCCTAAAA
>JABAYD010021218.1:0-10660 GCA_014822095.1 Diplotaxis tenuifolia
GTGAGATGCCACGAGAGTGGATCGATCTATATGTGTTTTTCGAGTTCTAGACTTGTTTAAATTGTTCCTTGAATAGTTATTTGGCTCATGATCGTTTGACACCCAATCCTTCACCCTAGACTTAGCTCTCTTTTATAATCTGAAACCCAAATCAATTTGTGTTACTTGCTATTTACATTACCTAAATTCAAAACCCCCATATTGTATCCCATAAAAGTAAAGTGTAATAATTGGTCTCTGTAGATTCGATCCTCAAGTACTACATCGAACCTCTTATTTGAGAGAGTAGCTTGAAGGTTAATTTGAACATATCAGTAGTTCTCCCACGAGACGTACCGTGCTAGAGGTCGGGAACCCGTTTAATTGATTGTGTCATTTACTTTCAGTTTAGATCTAGGTCATAAGCTAACGAACCAAAGTAAACCTAAAGCTAATTCGGTAACAAGTGGTATCAGAGCTTCCGGTTACAAGAGGTTACTTATTAAAGAGACAAGGAGGAACATACATGTGTCTCGATGGGAAAAACCAAGGAACGCATTGAGATAGACCGTTTTGACGGTGACGGTGATTTTGCCTTATGGAAGGTGAGGATGCTGGCTCACTTTGGAGTTCTCGGCTTGATAGTTACACTCACTGATGAGAAGCTCCTAAAGGATGATACTGAGCCAAGGATGAACCCGAGTCTGCAACGAAAGACAAGGAAAAGGGGCTAGCTAGGATCGTTGCACCAGCACCTGAAATTGATCCTGAAAAGTTCGAAAAATTAGAGAAAGCTAAGGACCTGATTGTGCTGAATGTTGGGAACAAAGTCTTAAGGAAAACTCAACATTGTGATACCGATGCTGCAATGTGGAGTACATTAAACAATTTGTACACAGAGACTTCTCTACCTAACCGGATTTATCTACATCTAAGGTTCTATACTTACAAGATGACTGATTTGAAGTCCATTGATGAGAATGTGGATGACTTCCTAAAGCTTGTGACAGATTTAAATAATTTGCAAGCTGAAGTATCAAAGGAAGTTCAAGTTATCCTACTGCTAAGTTCTCTACCTAACAAATATGATCAACTCAAGGAGAATCTTAAGTATGGGAGAGACACACTGAGCCTCAATGAGGTTACTGGGGCCGCTAGGTCTAAAGAAAGAGAGTTGATGGAGATTGGTAAGTTTACTAGGTCAGGTGGAGAAGTTCTGATGGTTGAAAGAGGACGCTCAGATAATAGAACTGGCATAGGAAGTGGGAAGAACCACAAGGGCAGATCCAAGAGCCGATTTGGACGATCTAAGTCACGCTCTCGAAACACTAAGAACACCAAGGGGTGTTTCATCTGCGGTAAAGAGGACCACTGGAAACGTGAGTGTCCCGAAAGAAGATCATCAAATCAGCAAAGCTCTGCTAACGTAGAAGAAGACGCGAAGCAACCTCTGATACTTACGGTTAGCACTCAATACACGAAGGATGAGTGGATAATGGACTCTGGCTGTTCGTTCCATATCACTCCAGACAAGAACTTCTTGTTTGACCTGTAAGAATTCAAAGGTGGAAAGGTGTTAATGGCAAACAACACTCACAGCAACATTCAAGGAATTGGGAAAATCAAAATCGGAGTTAGATACATGCCAGACATGAGCAGAAACTTAATTTCCTATGGAATTCTGGAGACAGCATGATGTTGGTATGAAGGAAATGATCTTGAAGTGAATTTCTACAAGGATGATAAACGAGTTCTCTCAGAAAGATATCATCAGGGATTGTATTATCTAAAAGGAACAATCTTAAGAGGACAGGTAAATCTATCTCAAACTGAGATGAATATGACTAATGTTTGGCTCTCACGCCTTGGTGATATGAGTCTTAATAATATGTGTAAGACCCGATCCTGGTCCTTTGGACCCCAACCGAACCAAGGCCTTAACCTATATGTTTCTATGTTTGATTCCAATTTTAAGCCTTTAAATTTCTAAGTCATTTTCAATGTAATGGGGTTCATACAATCAGAGTTAAATAATCGAATCATATAAGGGGCAAACATATTGTATAAATATAAATCAGATTGATACAAAGTATTTATGTGATTCGTTTTTCACTATAGACTAACATAAGTTCATAAATAATACAAGACTAATCCATATCCCACACATCCATCACGGCCAGAGTCTTCACGGCTCCCTGGCTTTGCCATGGTACTTGTCTGTACCTGAAACCACACAAGCATAATCACATATAGTCATAATCCGATATCCTAATACACAAGACTAACAACTGCATGGTTCCGAGCCTAATCTAGGTTCCTGCCCCAAATCTGACCCTTTTCAAAAGTGGTCTAAAAATTAAATAAAGACCATGATAATTCATGATAAATCACAACTAAGAGAATGATATAACCGGATTCCACAGAACCGGCCTCGATCCTATAGATCTCGACTAAACCGGCTTAAACCCAAAAAAAAATGAGAAACGGCCAAATCAACTCCAGATCCTATTCTGATTGTTCCTAAAACTCTTATAAATCATAAAACTAATATGTGAAGAGAATCAGAGGTTTTGGTCACACGAAAACCGACCATGGGTTCCAAACCCTATCTCGGCCCTAAACTGCCTTTGAACCGGCCAAAGGCCTGGTTCAAGGCTCATGTTTCCCATTTCCTCACACGTTCACAAACAGAAAGGGATGAAGAGAAGAGAATGATATAAAACAGAGTTCGATGCAACCGGTTTTCCAATTCACCATAAACCTACACGGATCCAACCACATGGCCATGACAATGGCTTTCTTGGCTCACATCACTAACCTTAGCCACGGTTTGCTCTTGGTCTTGTTCCTTCTGTTTCTTCTTCTCCTTATCACAATCCTTCTTCCTGGTATCCATCTTCACGAGACTTGATCTCTACGAATGCACACACCAGAAACCAACAAACCTTACACGGTTCTCACCAAAACTAGCTTCTCTCTCTCTTTCTTTGTCTCTGTACTTTTGCAGAGTTTTGCCTGAGCAAAGTGATGGGATTTTCGTGGACTAAGTCTCTTCTTTTATAAGGAAAGGTCTTGCCAACATCCCTGGGACAAACATGCACGACAGGATTGGAGAAAAGGCACCAACCGCTCCATTTGCACATTCTCGCACCAACCGCCCCTAAACTGCTCCTTTTGATGTGTGGGTTAAATAATAACATACCATTTTGTGTGTCTGAGTCCCCAGCCCGTGATGAGATGAGCTGGTTCCTAGCTGGTCCAGCTAGGTCAGCTAGTCCAGCTAGGTCAGCTAGTCCACCAGCTCCTGAGAGCTAACCAACTCTGACCGAGCTACCTCCGAGCTTCTCCTAGCTGGTTGAGCTCCTTCCGAGCTATCCCGAGCTAGTGGAGCTTACCCGCAGCCTCGTCCAGCTCCTGTACCGCTCGTCCAGCTCCCGTACCACTCGTCCAGCTCCCATACGCCTCGTCCAGCTTGCCAATACTTGTTTCTTTCTTGTTTTGGTTAAGTCTCAGCTCCCTAAAGCCCATAACATTCCTTCTGGACCATGTTACCTCCCTGGTAAGGTCATAAGACCTTGATGGTTCGATCTTTGGCACCATGGTCCGTACCGGCGACCCTATCTAGGATCGGGGACATGACAATATGTCTGAACTTGACAAAAGGGGATTTATCATTGACAAGGATATTAAGACATTGGATTTCTCTGAACACTGTATTATTGGAAAGTCACACAAACAAAGCTTTCCTAAAGTTAAACATCTGACTAAGGATATTTTGGATTATGTTCATTCTGATTTATGGGGTTCTTCTTCTACACCGGATGGTCTTGGCAAAATATACTTTGTTACGTTTATTGATAACTTCTCAAAGAAAGTTTTGATTTATTTTCCGAAGACTTAAGATGAGGTATTCAGTAAGTTTAGAGAATCGAAAGCTGAAGTTGAGAAACAAACAGAGAAGAAACTTAAATGCTTAAGGACTGATAACAGATTGGAATTGTGCAATAGACAGTTTGATGACGACTGTAAACAGGCTGGAATTAAGAAACACAGGACATGTACCTACACTCCACAACAAAATGAAGTTTCAGGAGGATGAATAGGACTATCATGGATAAGGTGAGATGCATGTTAGCCGAATCTGGCTTGGACCAAAGCTTCTGGGCATAAGATGCATCCATTGCAATCTACTTGGTTAACAGGTCTCCTAATTCTACGTTGGATTTCAAACTACCCGAAGAAGTCTGGTTAGGCTCTAAACCTGATCTAGGACACCTCAGGACTTTCGGGTGTTCTGCTTACGTGCATATAACCAAAGAGAAGACTGGACCTAGAGCACTCAAAGGGGTGTTTGTGGGATATCCTATGAGCACTAAGGGATATCGAGTGTGGATACCACAAGAAGGAAGATGTAGAACAAGTAGAAATGTGGTATTCATGAGGAAGAGCTATATAAGCACACTATTGCTAAAGAGAACTCTAACTCTCAAGATGCCAGAGGCAATGGTAAACAGAAAACCAAGAAAATAATATCGTTCAGTGATGATTTGATCAGGGGACCATCTCAGTCCTCTGAAACAGAAGCTCCATCTGATCAAGGTGGAGAAGAATAATCCGCAGAGAGTTATAGCAGTGAAAGTGACCAAGAAGATGTTAAGTCTGAGGACAGTGACACGGGTAACACAGAACCCTTAGACAACTACATGCTAGCTCGAGATAAAGAAAGAAGGAAGAATGTGAGACCTCCCTCTCGAGAATGGCAACTTTGTAGCTTACGCGCTCAATGTTGTCAAGGATTTGGAAATTGAGGAACCTAAAACGTGTGCAGAAGCTATGAGAAACAAGAAAAGAAAGCTATGGAAGGTTGCTGCTGACGAGGAAATTGTGTCTCATAGGAAGAACAGAACCTGGGATCTAATTAACATGCATGCATATGCTAAGCTTATTGGATGCAAATGGCTATTCAAGCTCAAGGCAGGAATCCCAGGTGTTGAGGATGAACGACACAAAGGCATACTAGTGGCTAAAGGGTATTCTCAGAAGGAAGGAATTGACTACATCGAGATTTCTCAATCGTTGTGAAACATGTCTCTATCATACTTATGTTAAGCATTGTAGTAAATTTGGATTTGGAACTGGAACAGATGAACGTAAAGACTGCTTTTCTACATGGAAGCCTAGAGGAGAGAATCCTAATGGAACAACCTGAGGGGTTTATAAAGCCAGGACAGAGAACAAAGTATGCTTGCTGAGGAAGTCTATGTATGGATTAAAGCAATCTCCAAGGAGATGGAACCACCGATTTGACTGTTTCATGAATGATCAGCTGTTTGAAAGGTGTAGCAAAGATCTATGTGTCTACATGAGGGATGTTCAAACTGATAAGGCTATCTATCTACTCCTATATGTTGACGACATGTTAATTGCCTCTAGAAACAAGAAGGTGATCAAAGATCTTAAAGAAAGAATTAGTAGAGAATTTGAAATGAAGGATATGGGGAAAGCATCAAGAATCTTGGGTGTGGACATCATAAGAGACCGAGATAAAGGGAGACTTATATTATCTCAGAGAAAAATACATTGAGAAAGTGCTAAGGACCTTCGGGATGCAAGATGCTAGAGAGGTGATCACCCCGACTGCATAACACTTTAAGCTGGGAAGCTTAACAGTGGATGAATGGAAGGAAGAAGCATCTTGCATGGAAAGAATTCCATACGCAAGCACTACATGAGGACTAATGTATGATATGGTTGGCTCTAGACCTGATCTAGGATTCGCAGGGGGTTATGTGTGTCGCTTCATGAGTAAACCAGGAAGAGAACACTGGAAAGTTGTCCAGTGGATCCTAAGATACTTAAAAGGAGCTATAAACTCTAACCTAACATTCAAGAAATATTCTATGATGACAGTAGAAGGCTATTCAGACTCAGACTAAGCGACAGACAGAGACAAAAGTAGATCAGTCGCATGGTATGCATTCAAGTTTGGAGGTAATACTATCTCCTTGAAATCATGTCTACAATCAGTTACTACATTATCTACTACAGAAGCAGAATGCATGGCTATGAATGAAGCAGCTAAGGAAGCAATGTGGTTAAAATAAATATGCTCAGAATTGGGATTCAAATAACAAGGTATCAAACTCTATTGTGATTCACAAAATGCCCTAGCAAGAAATACAGTCAATCACGAAAAGACAAAACACATTGCTACCAAGTTCAATTTCATCTGAGATCTAGTGGAAGCATGCAACATTGTTCTAAACAAGATTCATACTAATGTCAATCCAACAGATTTCCTAACGAAAACGGTACCTGGTTAGAAGTTCCAGCTTTGTTGTGAGCTTTTCAACGTCCACTGATTTATAGAGAAGCTTCAGGTGACTCATGTTGACACTCCATCCTCGAAAAGAACACAAAACACGTTAGTGTTATGTAAGGAATTAAATGTCAACAATGAATGTCTTGAAAGAGAGAGTTACCTGGAGCATAATGGAAACCGAGAAGAGAGTGCTTGGTTCAGGTGGAGCAATTTGGAACCACCAGACATTCACACCTACTGAAAAGTATGACGACCCAAAGACTCTATATCTACAAGAGATCAAGTCCAGGGTTCGAGAAAGATACAAAGGTCATCACAAGCCATCTGAAAGATAATCAAGCCTGCGATAATCAAGCCTGCGAAAAGGAAACACAAATGAGCAATATTTGGTGATTAACCAACTCGAGTATGTTATGAATAAAAAGAGGCTCATATCATGGTGAGAACTTATCTTAAGGAGACGGATTCATGTCGTGACAGCTTAGTGAAGCTGACTCAAGTACTCGATCAAGCCAAGGAGACGTCAAGGTGAAACTCCTAAAACACAAACGGGGTTATAATCGGAGTATATTGAAGACATGAAAAGAAGGGTTGAATCAGATTAATACCATTTGAGACTATCGAAAAGGGTGGAGCGAGATGTCAGAGCTCAGATCAGAGCCCAAGCCATGTCGGAGAAGGTGCGTTCCCACCGGAGAAGACAGAAACCAACAAGGAACAGTGGGTCAGTAAGAATACTCAAGAAATATCTCATCTTTCTCTGTAGATGATCCTAATCTCGAAATCTGAGAGGAGATTAGATGCACCTGGAGATGGAAGAGAAACAGAGTAGGGTCGACACGACGAGACTGACCGGGATCTCTCACAAACGGAGATGAGTTCACGACGGTGAAGAAGGTTCGCGACGGCGAGAGAGGATACGAGGGAGAGAGAGAGAGTCACACTTACTTCTCCTCTGCTTTGAAAGAGACAAAGAGACATGAGTGAGGCAGCTGTCGGCATGAGGGTTCCGGAAGGCGTTGAACTAGTATTGGGCTTAAGCTAAACCGGTGGAGATTTGTGAGGTTCGGGCTTCAGCTAATCTCACCATGGGCCTGCGATAGCAATTCTACTTGGGGCGAAAAGAAACCAGCCCACTCCAGCTTGTACCTGATCACATACGACACATATATAAGTGAATGTTATTATGGTGATTAGGTTAAGGTGTTCAAGATAAGCAAGCAGGAGGTTTACGGAAATAAGAATCAGATCAATCATCAATAAGCAAGGGGCAACAATACAAGATTGGTAGCTTGGAATCTTAGGCTATCTTATCTAAGGGCTTTGTTGTGTTTCTCTAGCTTGGAGTATTTGGTTCTTTGTAAACAACTATCTAGCACACTAATTTGGTGTTGCTAGTGTCTCTTTGATCTAGTGGATTTTGGGAGCAGGAGTTCTCCCACGAAACATACCGTGCTAGAGGCCGGGAACTCTTTAAATTGATTGTGTCATTTACTTTTTCAGTTTAGATCTAGGTCATAAGCTAACTTGGAACCTAAGTAAACCTAAAGCTAATTCGGTAACAATATCATCAAGGAGGGAGCAGCAGCATCAAAGCCTGATGAAGAACATCATACTTTGAACCAACCATCACATGAGGATGCTCTACACTCTCTTTCAATAAAGATCCAACTCGATTGTTTTTTTTCCTAAGAAACCAGCTTCTTGAACAAGTTCATTACAGATATCACTTATGCTCTCATATGCGACACCATTCCCAAGTACTATTTTTGAGACATTTCTTTATTAAATTGTTGTTGAGACTTAGAAGAAGTACCTTAAGCTGATTTGAACAGATCCAACAAATCCACTATTTTGGTTAACGTTGTTGTTGTACCCACCCGTTTGTATAACTGATTTAGGAGATTCACGATATAGTTTATATTAATTAAGATATTGTAGCTCTAATGGGAGAAGAAATGAAAATTAGGAAAGTATAAACAATTTTGTGGGAAATGGAAAGTAAGGTTGGGGTACTATCTTCGGTTCACCAAAATATCCTATCAGGTCTCGGATTGAACCTGGACACGGAACATGTCCTTAATATTTAATTAGTACAATCCAGACCCGAACTGAAACAGGTTTTGTGGGAAGATCTTGGTTCCAGTTCAAGTCTTCAGGTATGTGTAATATGTCTATGACTACTTAAGAATTTTTGGTTTTGGGTCGATTTTGATATTGATTTTCAAATTTTGATAAATTGTCCATGTCAATTTTTGGGCTATGGACCTCATAATAATCTTTATTATAGTTTTTACTCCCACATTCGTGCAGATATATTTTTCCTTTCTAAATATATATATATATATATATATATATATATTAACGTAAATATTTTAAACATATGATTTATATTTTGTGTTATATATTGTGTAAATTTGTATTTTTAATAATTTTATTCAACATTATTAATATATAATATTTTTTAACTTTTTACTTTGTTATTCAACATTAGTAATATGTAATTCATTTTTTTTTCTCAACATATTATTTTATAATGAAAATATTAAACTTGTAGTTAAAATGTTTTTTCATTAATATCTTTTGAATTATTAAAATTTTCTGAAATCCTATTTTGAAAGAACACATGAACTAAAAGTTAGGTATATACTATTATATTTTGTATATAATCATTTTTAGATAATATTTTGTTGTGAGTTGTAAATTAATAAAAATAAGATATAGCTGTAGATATAAAATTTAACTTCTGTTAACATTTTTCTGTATAAAAATATACATATTTTATAAATGTTAATCCCTTTTAATGATAAATAATTTTTTATTTATTTAAGTGAAATAAAATTTTAAAATAAAAAAGTTCACCTACCAAATTTATTTATTTTATTTATTTCATAGTGTAATTATGTTTAATATAGCATTGACTATAATATGAAATATATAAAATAGTATAGACTTCTTTTTTTGTTTTATAGTGAGATTTTAATTAATATTATAATTACTTAGTAATACATTCACTAATAAAGAAATATTATTATGATAAATTATTATTTATGTTTTTATATAAAACTTTTTATATCTTATAGTTTTTTTTGTAAATTTACTTGTACACTACAATATATTTAGAAATGTCTTTTTATTTTAAAATTTACTCTCTTCAAATTTATAAAAATATTTTTTTTACTTAATTAGTATTTAGTTATGTGTTTTTTTTAATTTTTCATTACAAGATTTTATAGATAACAACATAATATATACAACAATTATCTTTTCATTTAAGATATATTTTTTATATTTTGGATAGTTCCTGTTAATATCAATTTTAATAACTTATCTAATAAAAAACTGAAATTTGTTTTTAATTTGTGGCTAATTTATATGTTTTATATATTTAAAAATCATATTTTTATTTTAAATTTATTGTCTTTTCAATTATATAAAGTTAAAAAAAAAATTAATTAATATTTAGCTATGTATTTTCTGTTTTTTTAACTATTACATTAAAATATTTTATAGATAACAACACAATATATATAACAACTATCTTTTTTTATTTAAGATATATTTTTAGATTTTGTAGAATTCCTATTAATATTATTCTAATAACTTATCTAATAAAAAACTGAAATTCGTTTTTAATTTATGGCTAATGTATATGTTTTATATATTTTATAAATTATTTTTTATTTTAATCTTTATTTTCATTTCAAATATATAAATTTAAAATTTTTACCTATTTAATATTAAGTTATGTGTTTTCTGTTTTTTAACTCTTTCTTTAAAATATTTTATAGATAATAACACAATATATATAACAACTATCTTTTCATTTAAGATATATTTTTAGATTTTGGATAATACCTATTAATATTAATTTTAATAACCTATCTATTAAAAAATTAAATTTGTTTTTATTTTGTGGCTAACTTATATGTTTTATCATTAAGGGTAGTATCGATATTAACCGCTATAACTTTTAACGTGAGAGTTTCGTTGCGAAAATCACTTCGCAAAGAATAGTTTGTCATTTCAATTATATATATTAAAAAATTTTAGTTATGTGTTTTCTGATTTTTAACTCTCTCATTAAAATATTTTATAGATAACAACACAATATATATAACAAATATTTTTTCATTTAAGATATATTTTTAGATTTTGGATAATACCTATTAATATTAATTTTAATAATTTATCTATTAATTTTTTTTATTTTGTGGCTAACTTACATGTTTTATCATTAAGGGTAATTAATATCGATATTAACCGCTATAACTTTTAACGTGAGAGCTCCGTTGCAAAAATCATTTCGCAAATAATAGTATTGAAAACTAAAAATAAAACGTAAATATATTATTTTCA
>JABAYD010021249.1:0-23861 GCA_014822095.1 Diplotaxis tenuifolia
CGTAAAAAAACTTAACTAACTCAGCCATAAAGCTAAGTCTCCCATGATCTCTTAACCTCTTCTGGTTAGCTAAAGTAACACATTATTTAATCATGGAATTATTCAGGAAGCTAAACGCATCAAATTTTTGAACACAACAAGAGATTTTCTTCTACTGTCAAACCAATAAACTCTCCTCCAACAGTAAGACATGTTGGTGAAACCCTTCCTCTCTCTAGATACATCGCTCTGACTCTCATAGGAAGCCCATACATACAAATAAACCATGTAGTATCTGCCTCGTTGTAGATCTCACTCCCTTCAAACAAAGATATATGTATTGTCTGTACAGACTGCTTGGACTCTTACGCCCCGTCACCGCACAGATCCTTTGTACAGCTTCAGTGTAACGGATCCAGTTGTTTTCTCAGTTAACTTCTCCATGAAAGCATCCATGGACTCCTTAAGCGGATCAAACGATTTTACAGCGTGGACCATCTCTGCGTATTTCAGAGCTAATGAGTCTTTCACCTGAATGCTCTCTCTATTTAGAGTGAGGTATTCTAGCTCCTGCACAGCTGCAAAGTGGATGGTGCCTCCTGGGGTTTCGTAGAAACCACGTGACTTCATCCCAACCAGACGGTTCTCCACCATGTTGATACGGCCAACGTCGTGTTTCCCTCCTATTGTGTTTAGTTCAGAGAGAAGGGTTGCTGGAGAGAATGCCTTCCCGTTGAGTGTCACTGGAAATCCAGATTTCTTCAGCACTTGAACATTGCATGTCCATAGTAGGAGTTTTTGGATTCAAAGATCTGATCTGTAAATGAGAATCCTTGTGGTGAAGTTAAGTGCTGACAATATAAGCTCAAAGCCTATAAATCTGAAACCACAATAATGAAGAAAATAGCTTGACCAAAAAAAAGCCAATTATCTTCATAGCCAAGATAAGCTTTACTGAGAATATAAAAAATTCAATTTTTTTTATGAACGAAAACCTGTCAAAGGCTGAGAGTGGCGTAAATTTATCATCTGGAGAACAACAAATCGAAATCTCTAACAAATCGAACAAATCGAACAAGAGAACTACAACGTTGAAGATAGAAGCCCCATTTTTGAATCTCAAAACCCTAAACTTCGGAATCATGCCGAAATGACGTCGTTGGAGAATCGATGCTCTTCGTCGGAGATGATGACAACTTCGCCGGAGATGATGGAAAGAAATCGGAGTCGCCGGAGAGAGATCGAAGATGAAAGGTCGATGGTTCTGATTTTTTTTTCCAGGTGTTTTATTTGTTTTAAAAGGAGAGTATTAATGAAAATTATTTTTGTGACTTTTCTCATGTTATTTTTGAGACAAAAACTTCAAAGGAGATTATTATTTACAATTGCCCTATATTTTACATGAATTTTCGGGAATCATTGAAACTTACGGCACCAATATCTTTGAAGCTAGTCAATTTTTCCTCGATTATTTTTTTGCCACTTTTAAGCCTACAAATCAGACCTAACCAAAAATTATTTTTCTTGCGAATTATCCACAGATAATTCGATGTTTTTGTTTTAGGGATTAAAGAACTCAAAAATAAAATAAATCAGAAAAAGTGCAAAAACGAAGGATGCAAGATAACCATACAATATAAACGCACTCTTTGTTTCTTTTACTTTCGATTACAGCAGAAGAAGATGTCTAAGATTCATTTCATGTTTAGGGACTTAAACAAGGGAAGAAGAAGTAAAAATGAAATGCTCAACGAATAGGAACTTTGATCCAGCCATTGGCAAAAGCAATGGCTAAGATGACGAATGGAGTTGACATACCAAAAATGATTATGTAAGGGAGAGGCGTCTTCATCGGATTCTCCCCTTCTCTTTCGCCAGCGCTTTGCCAATACCTACGTATTAATGGACAAAAATGGGCAATTGAGAGTAAATCACAAAACTTAACATGGTAAGGAGTTAGGTTCGAGCAAGGACACCACCAGTGGTTAGACCACACCACTACAAACCGTTTAGCTCGGTAAAACTAAGGATGTGTTTGAGTCACATGTAAACGCTTTCCCACTAACCATGGGAATCAGATTTTAGTTGTGTGGTTACAAAAAGAAAATATTTTTGGAAATGTGATTCGTCCGATAATAAACAGCAAAAGAGTCAACAATACGCCAGTTTTTTTAAATTAAGTTACACTCTTCTTTCTAGATATAAAATTTTCACAATTAGGCCATTTTGTGATAGGAAATGAGAGGTTGATATGACAGGTAGGTAAAAACTAACTGTTCTGGTTCTTCCTCTTTGGTTATGAACTTCTTCTTTTCTTTAGGTTTCACATCTCCATCTCCTCCACCTTAAGCAAGAACAGGAATAAAGATAGTCTTTCTCTTAATAAAGAAAAACGAGATAGGAAAATCCTGATGCGAAAAAGATATAAAGTACCTAATTTGGCGTGAAGCTTGAACTGTGTAAAGCCTGATGAAGATGGTGTACAGAGGAATTGAGGCAGAGAAAGTAACGGTGAATATGAGGAAGATGATGAAGTTGTCGAATCATTGGCCTTGTGGCTAAAGGAAGAAGATATGTGGAATTTGGCTGCCATTTCTAGCATCAATAGGTTTCTGTTTGTTAATAATATTATTTGACTATATCATATGGTTTCCATTTTTTTTTTGTTATATTAGTTGGAAATACGTGGTATATGTGGTTCCACTGGATGACATTTGGTAAACATTGAGATGCATAAATCTTATCTCTTATTTGTGTTCAGAACTTCAGATGACAGATGTTTTGCAAGACGCTACATTCTTGACAGGATTTGCAAATTAGGTTTTTGGAAAGTTAAAACTAAAATGAAGTCTTATTTCTGATTTATTTATATAAACCAATGATCTTAAGAGTCGACAAAATAAAACAAATGATCTTAACATATGTATCAATAAAATGCATTAGACTAAAAGGTCCATGAGAATAAACATGAATTATGAGTAAGTAAACATAACTATTTTTTGTTAAATGAATTAAGAAATTTAAGAAAGAAATGAATATATTTTTTTGACTGAGAATTTACTTTTATATTTCTTGAACTAAATTTTTTTTTTCATTTTTATTTTTATGAGGACTATTATATTTGTATATAACAGTTTTTTTGTCAACTTTTCTTTCATCTTATTGAAATAAATTTGAAAGACTTACAAAGAAATTAAAGGCTCAAATCACATCCCATTACAAACTCGAAATGAAAAGCCCAACGTAAACTAAATCTATTTTGATCTAGCTCACACAATCTTTTGACACGTTAAGTCCACGCGTCCTCCATGGATCACTTATAAATAACAGTTTGAACTAGATTACTTTAACTAATCCCAATGAATTGGATTTGATGAGTATTTTTAAGAATTAAACAAGAAGCTCTACACTATCTGAACCAAATAAAACAAATACCAACATGATATCTGAACTAACTAATCTCACTCTTATTGTTTCCATTACAAAAAATGAAAGAAAATGACACTATATCAAGTTTTGTAAAGTATATAAAGGCTTCAAGGTGTTTTATTTATTTTTTGTCAAAACATACATTTTATTAAAGTTTAAAGTCCAACCAAAGAATTGGGAGGCCTAGTACAATCCAAATATTTCATACATGTAATGTTTTATGTGAATCATTGCAATTGTTTGCATGAACAATTGTAACTGCATACATAAATTATTGCAATTCTTAAGGATTGCAATATTGGTGATTAACTATACTGATAATTTCAACCTTTGGTGATTAACCATTGTAACTTTGTATACTAACAATTGTAACTCTTCAGTAATTTTTGCAACTCTTGGTTTAACCATTGCAGCTATTGGTTGCAACTCTATCACTCTATATATAAGGATATATAGGCATTGGAAAATGAATATATAAAATTCAGAAACTAGTTGTTAGTTAAAGAAATAGAGGGAGATTCATTATTCAAAAATCAGCAGAAAATCTTTGAATAAACACATATAAAGAATTTTTTTGTTTATGTTGTAACATAGCCTAGAACCAAATGATCAGTAGTTGACTGAAAGATATAACACACCAACAATGGAAATGTTTAAGAAAAACAAAAAAGAATAAATACGGGTTATAAAAGAACAAAATAGTTATTTTATTTTTTGCACTTAAGCTAATTTATATAGGTTTACAAATGGTAGGAAATAATATAAATTGCTGAGAATAAGAAACCTAGGAGATATGAATAAAGACTAATATTTTGACAAAGATAAATGTGTTTGTTTAAATGAATCTTTAGCTGACCAAGACCCTTGACTTGATGCAGTTTAAATGAATCTTTAGCTAACCAAGACCCTTGACTTGATGCATAAAGTGAACTTTGTATAGTGATGAATATTTCCTTTGGCCTGCTTGGATTGGTGCATTGGAAAGAAGGTTAGCCATTTCTAGCTTTCAAGTGGTTGAACAAACTTGCTCAACTCACCCAGTCGTCCAAATTGTCCTAGCATGAACTGATGAGCTCGTCCAAAGTGTTCAGCTTGTCCTAACCATAGTTGATCATCCTAAGTGTTCAGCTTGTCTTAGCCCTACCTGATGAGTTCGTCTTAAATTTTGATTTCTCGGGTGGTTGAACAAGCTCGATATGGCCGAGAATGTGGCTAATTCCACTATCTTTCAGAACATCACGACCCAAAGTGACTTTGGATTGAATTAAGTGTTTCTCATGGCCATTTGGATGTGTAAAGTGGTCTCTAGTGTCACATTTGAGCTCATGATCCTTTAGTTCATCGCAAGCTTTTTCAGGTCATCTACAACATCATGCAGGTCATTTTGACGATCGAGTCGATGGTCTATCCATCCATGCATGTATCAACAGTGGAGGTGAAGCAAAGCTTCTCATTGGCATCATCCATTAAGAAAGTTTGATTCATGACATGTATTGACAATAAAAGACCAGTTCCTTCAAGTGATAAGTGAAGGATTTCCCTCCCATGTGGATCCACTTAATGGCAACGTTAAGAGTGAATTTTTCCAAGACAAGAACAACTTAAGTGAAGAAGAAGCCGCAATTGCTGGTGTGGCAACGTTGAGTCCGTGAGAGGACGGAACCAGGCTGACGACTAGGCTTGTAGAGGAAGAAGAGAGATTGAGGATAAGCGACGTATAGGTAAGAAAAGCTGAATTTTGTGATACGAGCTCGCCAGTGGCTGATAAGTCCCAATATTTACCTATTTTAGGCCATATATTAAGCCATGGTTAGAGTGTTTATTATATACTTCAAGCTTGTTTTAGTTCATTTACAGGTACAAGTGTGTTTTGGAACATTTTGGAGATTATGGAGCTGAGAAGGAACAAAATCTATAGCTGCGTAGAAAAGAGTACTGCAATACAAAGTGAGCCACGGTCGACCGACGTTAATGCGACGCGACAAGGCCGATAAAACTTTCAAAAATTAAAAAATTTCCCGTAAGTTTCCCTATTAATTTCTATTATGCAGCCACAGTTTAGGCTAAGCTTGATTTGATTCTTAGAAATGTTTTAGAGAGAAAATCAGAACACCTTCAGATATAGATTGGATCAACTATATTTTTACACTTACTGTTTATGAAATTATTTCAGATTATAATTTGTGTTGTTTCTATCATGTAGGAATACTTCACTTGTTAGATCTAAGGATTATCTAAGATTTTGATGAACTTGTAATTGATAGATCTGCTAGGGTAATCCATTCTCCTTCATCAAAATTGTTCTTAGTGCTTGCTCTATTGATTTCTCACTAGAATCTTAGGATAATTTGAATAAAACAAGAGTGTAACTGATATCCTGATCTAAATTCTGCTGAGCTGAGTTGATAGATACAACGAGAAATGGTTTAGATAATTTAATGAACATATTGAATTGAACCTTAATGATTGTCTAGAGAATTTGGTCGCGCAACAAGAGTTGGCCTTTAAGGATCTTGATTTAGATGATTGTCGCAAGGAGAGTTGGATAACTTATAATTGAATTCGATTTATAGGATCAAACTTAAAAAAACCTTAGCAAATATTAACTAGAGTTTTGATTGCATGTTTGATTTCTCTAGATCTAGCGTTTTCCCTCATCATTTACAAACGGGTAACTTGTTATGTTTTCTTTACTTCTTTTTATTTATGTTCTAGCTTTTCCATAACTGATAGTCTATTGTGTTATGAAAGCTCCATGTGGTTCGATGTTCAAGTACTACAACTGACCTCTTATTTGAAAGAGTGTTGTTGGGATAATTTGAGCATATATAAAATTTGGCGCTATCACGTGGGAGTGTTTGATTCACCATTAGACTAGGTAGAAAGGTATTAGTCTAGTTCTTAATTATATTTGTTATTGATAAAAAAATTCTTTCTTCTTTCAGGTGCATGTCTAACAGTATCAGATGTAAGAAAAGTGAAGTCTTTAGCCATCCAGATCCTGTGCAACTCGAACGTTTGATCCGCGAACAGAAGCGGGGTAGCTTTGATCGGGGTCCAGAAGCACCAACCAATGCATTCACTCAAAAAATTTCGCTCGACTCCTTCACAACACCGAGCAACGCATGACGCCCACGTTCGTCGGACAGAAATGGTCGCACAACTTGTCTTGATTCAAAATGTCGAGGGAATCATGCATGACCGAGAAGGTCATTTGCCTAGCGCGTCAGGACAGAATATTGATGATCAGGGGGCTGTAATCCATGAACCAGAGGCAGTTGCTACTAATGCTTCCGATGGAGAGAATGTTGTAGCTGATGCTGAGGCTGCAACTGCTGGAAACTTTGTTTGGGATGGGTTGTCACAAAATCTTCCATAAAGAATACACTCTAAAATTGGTAAGGGATAAGCCTTGCACCAAATGAGCTAGAAAGCATCAAACAATCAAGGGATGTTGATCAAAAGGTGAGACAAGAGGTGCGGAAAATCTCCTGATACTACCCTATAACAATCTCTCTTGGATATGACACACCAACAATCAAAGAGAGTTCGACCAATGGATAATACACACCATGATTGAAAACATGTTTGAGAATCACTCTCAAGGTTTCCAAAAATATAAACTCACTCATATTTTATTTCGTTGAGATTACAACTTATTTATAAGATAACAAAACTTACTTTGAAAGCTAGATATTTAATACAAAGGAAATGATAAACTAGTGCATGGAGGAGAGAGAAGATTCTCGAAACAAGCATTATTTGCATGCAATAGAGAGAAGCTTTCCATGCATTTAATTTCTGATTTTCGTTACTTTTCTTAGAAGACAAAAAAAACACTTGATTTTGATTCTTCTAGGTCTTGTAACTTCATAAAAATGGGGATAGACATGTTAGCTAACATCACAAGCTGGTTTCTGAAAATTTGGAGTGATTTTTGAATGTCTTCCATGTCTAAAACTTCATAAATCAGCCCAAGATCACATCATACTCCTCCTCTTCAAAAAGATTTGTCCTCAAATCTTTCTCTCCAAAGAAAAAAAACTTGAGCACACACTTCCCAACTGACCCAGTAGAATTGTAGAACATAAATAACAAAACTTTTGTTTTTGTAGAAGACAAATAGATGAGAGTGGAGAATAACGAAGGTGAATACCGCTTTCAGAGTGGCTCATACACCTCTTGATGAAAACCTCTCAAGGAATACATTCTGAATCTGGTAAAGGATAAGCTTTGCACCAAATGAGCTAGAAAGCAACAAAAAAACAAAGGATGTGGGTTGAAATGTGACACAAGAGGTGCAGAAAGTGTCTTGATACTATCCTATAGCAATCTCCCTAGGATATGACACACCATGTTTGATTGAGTTAGATAGAAGAATATTACACACCAACAATCAAATATTTTTTTTTCCAGTGGATTACACACCATGATCGAAAACATGTTAGCAGGCCCGGCCCCTGGGCTAAAGCCCATAAAGCCAGGGCTTTAGGCGCCAAATTATGTATAAATATTAAGGGCACAAAATTTGTCATATACTACTTTAGCTTAGTGGTTAAGTCATTCTCATTAAAACGTGCAGGTGAGGAGTTCAATGCCCGGTCCCTTTACCTTCTTATTTTTATTCCTTATCTCTCTAACAAATTTAGTGTATCACAATATATTATTAAATAAACTATTTAATTAAACAAACTTTAGTTGTCAAATTAAGTAAACCTTAGTTAAAAATTTTAAATAGACATTCTTCTTCTGATTTTTGTTTTTTATTTTCATAAAATAGTTGTATACAAAATATTTATTATAACAAATGATTTAAATTATGAGTTCCTCAACTTCTACATTTTTTTAAATAGTCACTAAAAGCATACTTCACATTTAATAGACATTCTTCTTCATGTCCTGAATGAATTAACAATGATATTAATAGATTCAATATGGCATAAATTTTTAGTTATTCAAAGCCATATTAATAGATTGCAATATGGCATAAATATATAGTTATTCAAATTTTCATCAGAATCTTGACCGGCATAGATTTTCAATATAGCAACAGAATTCATTATGTATATATATTAGGGCTGCCAAATCAATAAAAACTTCATTTTCATGAATAATATGGTTTTATCTATATGTATGTTTTTGGTTAACAAATTAGGATTTAAAAGTATATTTCATTATTTTGATTACAAACTTTAAAATGCAAAAAATAAAATAAAATAGTGATGTTCAAGGGCATAATTGTTTTGTACTCTTTAGACGCCAAATTAATCCGGACCGGCACTGCATGTTAGAGAATCACTCTCAAAGTTTCAAAAATATAAACTCACTCATATTTTATTTCATTGAGAATACAACTTTTTCATAAGATAACAAAAGTTACTAAGATAGCTAGATATTTAATACATAGGAAATGATAAAATTGGTTCATGGAGGAGAGTGAAGATTCTTGAAACAAGCATTCATTGCATGCAAGAGAAAGAAGCTTTTCATGCAATTTTTTTTTTCCGTCACTTTTCTTGGATAGAAAAGAAACCACTTGATTTTGATTCTTCTTGGGCTTGTAACTTCATAAAAATGGGCTAGACATGTTAATCATGGGTTGATTTCTGAATGTCTTCCATGTCGAAAACTTCATAAATCAGCCCAAGATCACATCATCTTCTTACCAGACTCCTAATGCAACTACATGGGAAATCAAGCTCGAACCTATGCTTGATCAAATTCTTGATGGGAAGCAGAAGAAGACTATAAATTTCAATGGAAAATTGGATGCTGTGTATATGGGGCTAAAAAACAAATTCGAGGTTAAAAAGACGCACATGATGAAGCTAGAAACTTAGGTTGTCCAGACAAACGATGTCGTGAGAAGGAAAGAAGCCTTGATCAAAAGAAAGAGTAATATAGGAAATAAGCATAAAGTAAACACCATTATTGAGGATGATTTTTGGCAAGTGTTGTAACATGAGAAACTGCAAAAGGGTGATTTCAAGTTGAGAGCTCCATGTATTTCGGCAACAACCTTTGGTGTCGAGTGACTCGAGACGAGCATCGATTGATGCTTTCAGAGAACATCAAGAACAAAAACATATAGGTAGCATCGAATGACGTTCATACATCGTCGATCGATGAGCATCTGATCATGATGAACAAGCTAAAACGACAAAGAGAGAAAAATCAAGGTTCTTATACATCTGAGAAGAGAAGCAAAAAGCGAGGAAATAGATGCGTTCACTAGAAGAGTGCTTAGTTCATACCGCACCCAAAAATCCATAAATGAGTTTGATAAATGTGTCTGACATTCATTAATAAATGAGTTTTCTACAACTCAGTACATACCGCACCCAAAAAGCCATAAAATAATTCATGTGCCGGGTTCGATGACGCATTAGGGTTCGTAGCGGCCATTGAAACATATCATGATTCAGAGAGCAAAGACCACATGAGAGCATCGTTTGACGCTTCATCATCGTCAACCGAGGCATTACAAATACCTGAGCTGATTGAGCCTCTGACAATCATTGACACCAACCCCCAAAGACCACTGATGCATCTGCAAACCAGGATAAATCCAAGGGAATATGGTGCCTGCAGATATAAAGAAGGCATACGTGAGCTTATAATTGAAGAATAATCATTGTGTCTAAGGCTGACATCTCATCATACATTCTAGAACAAGCTGACAGTGTATGGAGGCATTACTTAAGCCTGCGGCCGTATGAGAGATGTTTCCAAAGAGTCAACGACCATCCTAACCTATGCTATCAACTTAACCTGGACACATCTATTAGGGCTCAATTTGAGGAAATGATAGTTGGAGTTGTAACAGTCTAAGAAAGTTTGTTTAACGATTTTTGGAGCATGTTGGATGCAACTTATTACCAGCTGAAAACCAGTATTGGATGGTTGAGAAAACGTATGGAGGAGCCAGAAACTCGAGTGGATAAGATCAATGCTATTGTTGAGAGACATGAATAACAAACCACCAATTAGAAGAAACAGTAAGCAACTTTGTGAATTGCCGGTATGACATGAGCAATGAATAAAGATCACTTTCCAATGAGTCTTATTCTACCTCCAAACTAGCAAAACGTATCCATAACGTGAAGCTAAAGACTATAAACAACCGCTGAGTGGAGGCAACCGCTGAGTGGAGGCAACCACTATTGGCACTTTTCGTTTTTGCATAAAAAAAAGGTTTATGAGTAGAGGACCAGCATTGATCAACGCAAGGACATGGTGACCGATGCCACACCATAGAGTGTCCAAAGACACTTCATTGCGTTGCTTGACGCTCACATATGAAGCATGTATACTCAACGAACCTTGTTACACTTTTACAGTTTTTGTCTTTCCTTCACCAATCTCATGTTGTATAACGTTACGGACATAGTTGTTTAAGTTTATGGGATATAGTTACTGTATTGTGTTTTATTTTGAGTGTCAGTGAGTCATTTTATTGAATCAAAACCGATTCAGTTGAGGAAGAGGAACTTTTTCCTGAAACAGTACCACCTAACCACTCTCTATCACCATTGTTGTTGATTTGCAGGTCGTACTGAATTGAAATGCTATAGTAGACGGACCTACTAGTAACATCCACACTTACTAGAGAGCCTGAAGGAATCAAATCTGACCTCCAACCTAATGAACTCATTTCACTTGTATTGGGACTTGGTATACCCTAGATTGGATTCCTCTTGCAGATATGGAAGGTAAAAGTTTGTGTGTGGGTAGTTTCCCTCTCTCTCCCTTTCAGAGTAGAATTAATTTGAACATGATTTGGTGGCTAAAATGATTGGAGCTTGATTTATAGAATTCTAGAGATAAAAGTACAAAAGAAGTGAACATAACTTGTGGCTACAATCATTAGGGCTTGATTTATGGAAGCCCGTCAAAAACTCTTAGTCAATTAAA
Source organism: Diplotaxis tenuifolia (assembly GCA_014822095.1). Lineage (NCBI taxonomy): Eukaryota > Viridiplantae > Streptophyta > Magnoliopsida > Brassicales > Brassicaceae > Diplotaxis > Diplotaxis tenuifolia. Next base: position 11,323 of record JABAYD010021249.1, read on the forward strand.
AAAAAATAATAGTCTTCAAAGAAGGAAGACATTGACTGAGAGAAGTGGGAAGAGATGAAGGAAAGGAACTAAAAAAATGTTGCATGTGTGCTCGAATACATGCTAGATAAAAGTCTATGTGTCCTTGATCGATACTCCCAAGATAAAGCTTGCACTTTTATATTTCAGAAATGAATTTAGTAGAGGGGTATGTCAGACTGTATCCGGTAAGTTGTTGTACGGTAAGCTTGCTAGAATGGGGCTGAATACATGGAAATGCCTCATACGTGGTTGGAGAATTATAGAGGTGATAGTGGTGTTCTAAAGAGCTGGTGAGTCCCTATGTTTTCAAACCTCTTTCATATATTTGTTCAATATTTTGCTTGAGGACAAGCAAAATGATGAGTATGGAGAACTTGATAGTCCCAATGTTTACTTATTTTAGACCATATATTAGGATATGTTTAGAGTCCTTATTATATACTTTGAGTCTGTTTTGGGTCATTTACATGTCCATGTGTGTTTTGGTGAATTTTGTAGATTATGGAGCAAATAGAGCTGAGAAGGAAGAGACTTTGTAGATGTGCAGAAAAGAATGTCGTTTAAGAAAGTAATACAGCAGAGGAGAGTGAACATAGGATTGAGTTGAATACTGAAGATGAAATACAGAATGAAGACAAAGAGGAGTTGAGCATTGAAGAAGATGATGACTAGGATTGAATCGAGAGGAGTCAACTAGAGAAAGCCTTTGCAATGCTTCAAATCTGAAGTAAGAAACCGGGAAAGAAGATGAAATTGGTAAATTGTGTAATTTTTAGGAATAGAAGAGCCAAGTGCACTTATAACTGTCAGCAAGGTTTATTTCTTTTTAAAACTTACTTTTCTCGCTATTGTCAGACCAATTTCTTTTGTCTTAATATGTAGAGACATAGACTAATTAGGATCATAGTTCCTAAAAAAATGATTTAGAAACTGCATAACTCTTTTTTTTTATCTCATAATCATTTCATGTGCATGTCAATAATTTAGTCCAACAGCCAGTTATCTATTTATTTTTCAAAATGCACGCGGTGCAGATTTAGCTTTATATTGCTTGAGCTGAGTGTTAGTTGTTTAGGAAACTTTTTGTGTGTGAATTGTTAGGCTAAGATCTGATGTCATGATCTTCTATTCTAAAACTCTACAGGAGGTTCAGTGTTTATGGAGTATAGAAGCGGTGATACAAATATAAACATGTCTTCAGTCTTACTCCATTTACATTTCAGTATGATAATTTATTTCAATTAGATCCTTTCTCCGCGCTACGCGCGGATAATATATTTAAATTTGTTATATTTTTCATTTTTATTTATATGTGAATTTTTGTATATTAATTATATTTAATTAATTTTAAAATTTGGCTTTTCTTTTATATTTTTAGATTGAAATAAGTATTTGAATATAATTCATTAGTGGTACTAGATAATTTAGTTATATAATTATGTTCAATATATCATGAAATTTATACTATTGTAAAATATGTTTGTATTATATAATTATGTATATAACATTATTACCTTAAATATAATTATGTATATAACATAGTTATCTTAGTTTAAAAGATCGAAATCTCATCTCGAATAAATTCACAAAAAAGTACTCCAATAACCTATTTAAAATATAAAACCCCCTTCTAAAAAAGCGTACTTAATAATATTTTTTTACGTATAATAGTTGAAAACTAACAATTGAATATTGTTCTAGAATATTATTTTAATATACCATATGGTAAAATATTAATAGTAATAACTGTTTTTTAAATTTTGTAATATTACATGAATTAGAAGTCGTTAAAATCTAAATATATTTTATTAACATAATATATTTTTAATTCATTTATTATTTTGACGTTACACAATATTGCTTCAGTTTTATTTGTATATTAATTTGTTAATAATTTAGTTTATTTTTAAGTAATTTTAAAATTATCAAGAATATAATATATTTAAAATTATTTATTTAAATATATCCAAATATGTGTATCATTTTTATTTGTTTTTACATTGGGAATATTTAATTTATAGTTTGTATATTTAATAACATCTTGTTGCGTGCCATTCTATGGTTTTAATAAATGTGTTTTCATTTCGTTTTATTACTATTAACATGATTTTTTAGTGATCAGTGATAATGTACTTTTAACATTATGTATTATATTTTCTAGTTAGATTTCCACTCTTTGTGTGTTTCATTCTAAATCAAATTACAATGTATTTTAAAGTCTTAGTAGATTAAATATTTTAAAAAATATGAAGATGAGAAAATATGTTGAAAACTGAAATTATTTATGTTCCATTTGATAGTGGTTATCGACGATAGTATATAACTTCTTCTGAAGTTGTTTAGTTCAAAGTGAAATAGCATAAGTGGCTGTGACTGATCGATTCAATAAAAATAGAATAAAAAACTGATAGTCATAACAAAATTAATTTAGTTGAAATTTAAACATAAGGTACCGTTGATATTTGAGAATGAAAAAAATATAATTTTTTTTTTTTGATTATCCTGTCTGAAGGAAGCAAAAAAAATGAATACATCCTAATAAAGTAGTAACAATCTTCACATACTTTGGAAAAATAGAAGAAAAATTATCTTCGCAAAACACATATAAATCCTATGAAACATATTAATAACTGTGAACATAAATTAATTTAAGTAAATTTAAAATTTAATATAATTTGTTTTTATTTTATTTTTAGAGTAGATATTTTGAATTAATTATGAAAATATATTTTATTTATTTATAATATTCAATGAATTCAAAGTGAAATAGCATAAGTGGCTGTGACTGATCGATTCAATAAAAATAGAATAAAAAACTGATAGTCGTAACAAAATTAATTTAGTTGAAATTTAAAAATAAGGTACCGTTGATATTTGAGAATGAAAAGAATGTAAATTTATTTTTTTGATTATCCTGTCTGAAGGAAGCAAAAAATGAATACATTCTAATAAAGTAGTAACAATCTTGACATACTTTGGAAAAAATAGAAGAAGGATTCTCTTTACAAAACACATTTAAATCCTATGAAACATATTAATAACTGTGAACATAAATTAATTTAAGAAATTTAAAAATCAATATAATTTTATTTTATTTTATTTTTTAGAGTAGATATTTTGAATTAATTATGAAAATATATTTTATTTATTTATAATATTCAATGAGTTCAAAATAAATATTTTTGAAATAAGTGAATTCCACCAAAGTGAGTTCTTCTTCCAAAAACCTTATAAAATCGTCTTATATTGATATAAATACAACATTTGTTGTTTAAAAATCGCTTATAAATAATTTTTAATTCAAACCAATCAGCGTTGTAAAAAAATAAATTTCTACAATTTCTAATTTTACAGAACAAAAAAAAAGATATATGTTTCTTAATTAGATCAAACTACATTTTTCTTAGCAATCATACGCGCAGAAAATGTTTATTGTTTAACGGTTTATGATGCAAAAATGTTGAAAAGAAACTCTCCATTTCATGTTATTTGGTGGAACTCTATTCCAAAGATTTGAAGTTTTAAAAGACATAAAGCCTTGGACTGGTTTAAAATGTATATGAAAGTAACGTCCAAATCTTAAGTCTATATATATGACATTAAATGATGTTATGATTGAAGATAATATATGCTATTAGATCTTGAACCCGTAAGAAAAGACACGTTCTAATATCTTTTCATTTTCTACTATATATCTATCTCCCTCAGCCAAGACTCTTTTTCTTTTTATAACACGTTCTTTGTTTATAGTTCTCAAATGAAAATCAATGTAATAAAGAATAGAGAAGTACATAGAAACCTAATGAAGTCTTATGTTTGCATCCTAATGAAGTCTTATGTTTGCATGTTTACATAAACCGTTACTATGTTAATGATCAGTGATAAACAAAAGTTCAAAACTTAGCAAAAGGTAATTAAAACCAAAATAGAGCAGAGCCAAGATAGCTAAAATGTTGAAAGCCAAAGTATGAAAATGAAACACATGATAGTCTTTAAATGAAAAGAAAACCAGTACTTAATCTGCAACATATTCTCCAACATGTAAGAGTATAAATGGAGATCTAATTACCAAACTTTGCACGTTTGACTTCACTTGATTCAACCAGGTCAGAACCTCTCTTCACCATCCCATCTACAGGTTCCTTAGACACATTTTTCTACCAAAGCTTCTACGGGTTCAGCACCCTCAAGAGGAAGTACCTTTGTGACAGTCAAAGCGTGTGTCTGGCCTGTAAGATTGCGGTCTGATACATTGACAATGACCTGTATGTCCGTCCAATGATATCAACCAAGGTCTGTGGCACCGGGATTAAGTGACCATCACCCATGCTCTCATTGGCCTATCATCAATTGGAATAGTTGTTATAGTATATATGCAAAGCTGTATTGACATAGAGGTCAGTAATCACCTCAAGGTAGCTCTCAACCAACTCATATGCCTTTTTCTCAGTCAGCTCAAGCCCAGCTTCACCAAAGATAACAAAAACAGCCTGGTCATTGTTATCATAAACAGACATCTTTGTGAGGTACCTGCCACGGAAGAGTATTAAAAGAATGCACAAAAGAATGACTGAATATAAACTATGAATCTTACTATGGAACACCATCTACTTCATGTTTTCCACATTTCCTGCACATGAGAGAGGTAGGTCCTTTGGTTGCCTTGGTATGTCACACACGACAGCCAATATAATACCAAGGAGAACCGTGGACAACAACATCAACAGTTTCTATACACTCAAACCAAGCAACCTGCGACAATGAAAATACTTCCATCACAATTCATCATCAGGTACATTTCTAAAGTTAGGCTTCTTGGTTACTTGAGTATTTAGACAGAAATTTGAACTAAATGATGACTATTCCAGAGAACATATTGAGATCAATATGAAAACTCATACTACCAAGATCAGACTTTCCGCTAAACGGATGAGTCTTCTAGACAAATGTAATCAGTTAAGTACATGTCAACCAAGAATGGAACTGGTAAAGAAGTCTCAAACATACATTCCACACCAACCAAAAAACTTTTTCATAATGTGTAAAATGTAGGCAATATTTTACCTTTGCTGCTTCCTGCATTAACTTTGTTAGTCATAAAATAACTATAAATCGTTAAACATTCAATATGCTAACCTCCAAAACGTTTTGGGTTGACGGTGGTAACTAAAACAACCCTTGGTGCTTCCATGTGACTTGAATATGGCACAAAAATATGCTGCAGCCTGGTCCCATAAGTAGAGCTTCATCACTGGTCCACTACAATTAAAATAAACCCAAGTGATTAGAGAAACAGTATACTAATAGATCCAAGACTCTGTGAATGACTTACTCATGAGTTTGAACATGGAGCAAAAGCCGTCGGGTCGAAGCTATTTCCTCTTCATCAAGGACCACACTGTCATTCAGGGTTTTCCCATTCACCAGTTTCAAGTGCCCAAAATAATCTGCAATAATAAAAAATAGGAACTAATGGTGATTAACTTTGTTTGGAAAATATATTTATAACCCAAAACTCATCATACAATGCAACAGAATTAAAAAATAATAATTATAACCAAAAATATCGGATACTACCAAATAGTTCTCTAGCTACCAAATAAAAATAGAACCTGATACTCTACAATTAAAATAGACAAATTTACTTATATACAAAGCCACAAATGCTACCAATAGTATTATATCTACTTAAGACCGAGGACATGCTTAAAAAATACATGAACATATACTCAATCACACTGCAGCGATGTTACCTTGGATATCAGTTCCCTGTAAGAACAACAATCAAATGAGTAAATATGAAGAGCATAAAAATATAAAAGATTTTAAAAATCTCAGAACGAACTTCTTCATCGATGAGGAGCATCTCTACACCAATAAGTGTTTCCGAAAGAACATTTCGAGCCTCGCATATATGGATGAGCCGAAACCTTAACTGCTCTTCTTGTATGCCGAATGAGACGTCTCTGGAAAACAAAACTTTATCAACCTTGGCGGAGGAGCGAACCTGAAACAACGGGAACACGGAGAGGCTTGATTAGACGTTGTAATCAGCAACTAAGAAAGCCAAAAAAGAAATAACAAAAAGAAATCGAATGCTCTCTCTTCTGCACGGACTTCACCACTAACCAGAGAAAACTCGTAGAGAGAGAGAGAGAGAGAGAGAGAGAGAGAGAGAGAGAGAGAGAGAGATAGAGAGAGAGAGAATGGGTTTGATATGAACAACGAATTAGACGAAGAACAATGGAAGAAAAACATCACCTTATCAACCTTGACGGAGGAGACGTGGTTTTACCTCTTTTTTGGATCAGTACGGCAGAGGAGACGGCGGACATCACTTTATGGACATTGGCAAAGGAGATGGCTGAGGAGACAGAATCCTTGCCATTTGGTTTCTTCACAATGAGATCGTCGGAGACTATGGCTTTCCCGTTCGACTTCATCGCCATAACAAATTGAGAGAGTTTTGATTGAAAAAAAAACATGAAGAAGAGATCTATAAATGAATGAAGAGGAAGCCATAAAGCAAACCGAAACAGACAATTGATTACTCCAATGATCGGTTGCAGTGGAGATGGAGAGACAAAACTTCGATAGATCGACGGCAAATTCAGAGGAAGAATGAAACGACTCGTGATACACATCTAGGTTTTGATTTTGGGCTTGAATAGGCTATAGGGTATTGGACATATTAAGTGACAAAATAATGTAGAGCCCAAATAACGAATTTCGTCTGCTTACGTGGCCGAATAACTTAATATGATTGACTATTTTTTTTGGTCCTACGTGGACATTTTCCCAAGGATTTAATAAATCCTTTTAATAGTGTTAGATATTTTAACGTGAAACATATATTATATTAGATTTCATGACTGGCCTTGGAAAATTCATACTCTGATTCTTTATTTGGATAAAATGCATACACTAAAGCATAAGTAGTGCAAAGGAAAGTTGTCCAACAAACCAAATCATAGTATTTCTAAATACGTGGTTGGAGCTTTATGTATGAACAAAATTTAGGTTCAATTCTAGGATAAACCTTTAAATTTATCTCACATCAACTCCAATAACCAATTATAATGCCACATAGATTAATCAATAAAAATTATTAAATATTTTTAAAAACTAAAAACTTAAAAAATAATAATAATAACACTGATTTTAACGACGCTAATGTCAGCTAAACCCTAAATTCAAATCGCTACCTTAAACCAAAACCTTATATCATAAACCCAAACCCTATACCCTAAAACTCAAACCTAGACCCTAAATTCGAACCCTATCCCCTAAAACCTATACCATAAACCTTAAACCCTAGACCATAAATCCTAAACCCAAACTTTAGACCATGAATTCAATCTCTAGATTAAACCCAAACTCTAGACCCGAAATCATGAAACTGGAACCGTACATTATAAATTCAAAATTTAAATCCTGACCTTAAACTTTACAGCAAAGTTTAAAGGAATAAATATCAACATTGATTCAGACATTTATGATATAGTATTTGGGTTTATGATTTAAAATTTAGATATAGGGTCAAGAATTTGAGTTTAAGGTATAGGTTTTGGGTTTAGGGTATATGATTTAAATTCAGGATCTACTGTTTGAATTTAGGATTTACGGTCTAGGGTTTAGGGTTTGGGTTTAAGGTAGAGGGTTCGAATTTAGGGTATAGGATTTAGATTTATGGTATAAAGTTTGGGTTTAGGGTCTAGGTTTTGGTTTTAGGTTATAGGGTTTTGGTGGTTATGGTTTGTATTTAGGGTTTAGCTGACGACTTTAACGTCGTTAAAATTGGAGTTATTATTATTTATTTATTTTGATATTTTTTAAATAATTAATATTTTTATTAATTAATTTATGCGACATTATGATTGGTTATTAGATGTGAGGTGAATTGAACCTAAGCTTTGTTCGTTATGTATTTGCATTGTGGGTCAATGTAAAGATTACAATTTTTGAAATGGTAAAAATATCTTGATAAGTCTAAACCTATATGACCAACCAAACCAAAATTTATTATGATGCTAAGGGTGTTCAATCTGGATTTCAGTTTGGTTTCGATTCGGTTTGTATTTTGTATTTTGAATATTAACTACCAATCTACCCTACTAATACCATATCTGCTTTGGTTTGGTTCGGTTTATATACTAGCAGTTTATGGTTTATTTAGTTTTATACTCAAAATCATAACTATATTTATCTTTTATGACAAATTTTAATTTATATGATTAGAAATCAGATTTATTAAAACATAATATATATTCCATACTCTAATTTTAAACATAATATTTTATTTTTCAGTTTTACAATTAAAAATAAAGATAAGAAATTTTTAATATTATAATATTATGAAATAACTAACACAAATATTTACCAATAATAACAGGTTTTAAATATGAATATAATATTAATAATAATCATGTATATAGTATTAATTTTATTATAAAATTTGCATATAAGTATACTAATATATTTTTATTAAATGGTTTCTTCGGTTTGATCGATTTATATACCAAATTATATCAATATACCGCATTTTTTTTAAATTAACTCCATTCGGTTTATTCGGTATTACAAAATCAAAACCACTTTCTCTATTTTAGTTCGGTTTAGTTTTAGTTGATTCAGTTTTACCGGATTGAACACCCCTAATTGACACCTAACTTACAATAAAGGAAAATAACTTCATATGGAAACAATGCATTCATATGTTATTCACTGCTTAATGTGGTCTTTTAATTAATGTATATTTTCCTTCACATAGGCAGTAATTATGTTATAAATCTAGAAACTAAATAGTTGGTGTTAAATCAAATATGATTTACTTTAACAATATAACATATCTTGGGGGTGGGCTAATGGTTGGAATGTAGCTGTAAAAAGTTTACTGTATAATTTTGTCTATAAGATGTTTTAATGTAGCTGTAGCAAATGTGGATTTACGATTTAAATGAGAAAATATAACAAAAATGGAAAGATATTCCACAACATTATAGGGTGTTCAATCTGGATTTTGGTTTGGTTTTTGAATCCGTTTTGTCAGTTTTTTTGGTATTTCTTTCTTGAAAACTAACTACCATATTTACTTTGGTTTGTTTCGGTTTTTATATTAGCAATTTTTGGTTTATTCAGTTTTATACCAAAAATCATGACAGTATTTAACTTTTATAACATATTTTAATTTATATGATTAGAAATCAAACTTATTAAAACATAACATATATTACGTACTCTAATTTAAGATAGAATATTGTTTTTCGTTTTAGTATTAAAAATAAAGATAAGAATTTTTTATCTTATAATATTATAAAATAACTATATTTTGACACAAATATTTACCAATAAAATATGTTTTAAATTGGAATATAATATTAATAAATAATAATATATATTATTTATTTTATTATAAATTTTTATCTAAGTATACTAATATATTTTAATTTAATGGTTTATGCGGTTTATTTGGTTTATATATCAAACCATATCTATATACCACGGTTTTTTAAATTAACTCCATTCAGTTTATTCGGTCTTACTAAATCCATACCAGTTTTCTATTTCAGTTTTAATTGATTCAGTTTTAGCGGATCGAACACCCCTAAATTACTATTTTGTCTAACTCAAAATACGCGCAATTACCAGTATGTACAGTAATAGTTATGCGATTTATGAAGTCATAACCAAAAATTGGTTTCAAAAGGAAAAAAAAAGTCACAACCCAATAATTTACTCCCTAACGCAAGAAAGAAAATAACATGTATTAATGCAATCTCAGATTTGTAACCTTTCAAGCTCATGTGAAAAATCAAGGTGAAAATCATTTGATTTTGGAACCAATCCCCTATATATTAAAGGAGAAGCATTTGTAATTAATGTGTTCATACTATATTTTTGAATATGTTGACGTATCGTTCTCAAAATCGTTTGACAATAAATGCGTTCACACTTTATTTTTTAATTACACCGCAAACATTTTAATGTGTTCGCATTCTATTTTTTCAATAAGTTCATTTTTAATTCATGCATTTTTTACATCTGAATAGTGAATTGAAATTAAATAAAATTTTCTTTGTATGACTATTGAATAATATCATTTCAAAAGAAATAAATAAAAAATCATTAAGATTTGCGTCAACTAAAATGCTGGAATGAGAATATTCTTAGAAATTGAAAGTTTTATATATTACCGAACTTGCCCATGGTTGAGGTTTATGTTCACAAAAGCAACAAATAATTGTAATTGATGATGAATTAAGGAAACTGAAGTAAAAAACACTATAGACGAAGTCGAATTTTAGTTTAGCCAAGTATTGATTTTATTTACGAAGTTTTCATATCATACCAATAACTAGAAACATAATCAGACTATAGAAAAAAATCAAAATAAAAAAGTTTAAAAATAAAATCCATGTTATTGATTGAAAACATAATTCAGGTGTTGAGTGAAGAGATCACTTTATTTTACACGCATCTCCAGCCCATTTCGCTTGATTGTATAATGTTTTGTAACATACCCAACAATATTGATACCACATTCAACCATTTTTATTATATGAATTTTAGATAAGCCAATAATATTTTTTTTTACTTTTTCGTTTTATATTAGTAGAAAAAAATAAGTATAGATTAATATATGGATCCGATGAACTGAACTGAACTAAATTTGAAAGTAATATTAAACCCAAACTAAAACTAATTAAATAATCAGATGGATCTAAAAATTTAATATCCAGTCATGAATCTAAAACAAACTAAACTATTTTTGATACCAAAATATCTAATTCATAATTATATACTTAAATATATTAATTATTTTAAATTTTATATCTATTAGATATTCAAAAATATGAAAATATCTAAAAATTATAAACATAATAAAAAGTAAATATCTAAAATAACAATAAATATTAAAATACTGATAATATTTATTTGTTCTTATCAAAATATTTAAATTGATTTAATTTTTTCTGAAAATTAAAATATTTTTACATATGTTATTCAATTTATTTTATGTTTTATATTATTTTATTTTAGATTTTAAATAATTAAATATATTTGGATTTTTGTTGAAAATATGTAATTAAAATGAACATTCGGACTAGAATCTAAATCAAATTGATCATAACCAGATGTAAACTAAAATTTGTAAATATTTGAAAAAGATTTAAAATTTTAATTCTAAAAATCTGGAAATCTAACTGAATCTGATAAACCTATATATACAATGTAAAATAAATAATTTATGAACTATTTTATTCTGCGCGGATATTACCTAATATTATGCTGTTGGTGGGAAACTGTGGAAATGGTTCTCATCGATGCAAAAGTAAATTCCAAAACGTGTTGCATCACTTAATTGTTTTTGTGTATAATATAATAAATTCCTAAACCCATAGTATCCATTAATTTATACAAAATCCCAGCCCACTAATTTATGTAGTAAGTGTATTCTAGTCCATCAAAACCGAAAAGTGTATTGTAATTGCCCAATATTTTGTGATTGTTTATTTCATTTTTTATGTGAATTAGAAAACAAAACAACGTTATTGTGGAAGGTCTGTTCTTATTCTCATTCATGTTTCTTTATTTATACAAATAAAGACCGTCATATGACAAAGAGGTAAACACTATGATATAGTGATAAGAATAACTATGAAATAGAGATAATGACTAAGTCAACTATAAGATAATTCCTAACACTCTTCCTAGGTTGACAAGTCTGGTTCAGGGATTATTACATGCTTTGGATGTTGCCTCATTAAAACCTCTTCTGGAAAACTCAAAACCCAATGTGGTAAAAAGAGAATCCAGGACAGTAAAAATAGTACAACACATGTAACTCCCCCTGATAAATGCATCACTGAAAGTCTTTCAGTCTACGCATTCATATCTGATGTATGAGCTTCCTAAACGTCGAGGTAGGCAATGACTTGGTGAATAGATCAGCTGAATTCTCGCTTGATGCGACTTGTAGTACTTCAACCTCGCCTGCCTTCTGAAGCTCATGGGTAAAGAAGAACTTGGGCAGGATATGCTTCGTCCTATCTCCTTTGATGTAACCATCTTTGAGCTGTGCAATGCAGGCTGCATTATCTTCATACATCACAAGTGGTGGGTCCTTTCCATATGTCATCCTGCAGGCAACTTGGACATGATTGGTCATAGACCTCAACCATATTCTCTCACGGGTGGCTTCATGTATCGCCAGTATCTCTGCATGGTTTGATGAAGTAGCTGCCATGGTCTGCTTCATGGATCGCCAAGATATCGCTGTACCACCGTAGGTATACACATATCCAGTCTGCGATCTGCCACAATGTGGATCTGAGAGATATCCTGCATCAGCAAAACAAACTAAACCATCTTTTGATCCCGTTCCAGTTCCTTTGGGTCGGACAAGAGCTAACTCTTGATAACAAGTTCACGGCAAAGATGATGTCTGGACGTGTGTGGCACGTCGGATACATAAGAGCTCCTATGGCACTAAGATATGGCATTTCAGGACCAAGGAC
>JABAYD010021251.1:0-20991 GCA_014822095.1 Diplotaxis tenuifolia
TAGGTCTTGCCGTAAACCCAGCACACTGGTCTCTTATGTCTCAAGGCATGGAGTGAGATCCTAATGGCATGTCTCTTCGCCCACATCTAAACACCCGGAAAATCAAAACATTCCAAGTAAACAAATCGGACGATCTACACAAAGAGTTAGATACGAGACGACAACTCGTACTCTTCCCTCTACATCTAAACGAAACACAAATTTCATACTTAGAAAATATTTCATAAATATTATATCTTTCAAATACACACCGCCCAGCGGCAGGGATTCAAAGCCACCAACGGCCAGTCCCGATAAACATTACGACAAACAAAATCATATTAAAAAACAACATCACTCATCGAAGTTGTAGGATCCAGAGTATTGACCAGCATTAGCATCAGCCCGCGGTTGATCAACCTCGCCACCCGCGTCCGGGATCTCTGGACCGACTTCGACCGAATCTGGCGACACCACGATGGGATTCCACTGCTCCCACATTCGCGCCCTAAAATCAAGAAGTTCGGATTGCATATCTCTCTTCTCAGCTAAGCGACCCAATTGCTCCTGATACACTTCAGTGAACGAGTAACCCTCATTTTGAGTAAGGGACAACCCATGGACCACACCGCGAGACTCAAGAAAGTTTCCATTGGCTCGATGAGCAAACTCAATATCCGAGTAGCAAGTCGCAAACCGTTCGCGGCGAACCCTTACTTCTTCAGCAACTTCAGCAATCTCTCTCCTTCCCGCTCGGTTAGCACAACGAACTCTCTGACTGGAAAATTCCTCAGCACGAAGAAAGTCAGCCGCGCATTTACTTCGCACGCGAGCAACCTCCCTTTTGACCCATTTATCAATGTTAAAAGGGTTTACATCAGCCTCCGCTCAAAGATGAGCGACTTCTTTTTCCACCGCGTCCGCACGAAACTCGGCAAGACGAGCTGCAGAATTACGATTATTCAAAGCTCGACTCATAATCAAGAGGCCCTGCCAAGAAAAGGATAATCGAAACTTTTCGATCATGAGCCATCAAAAAATAAAACATACCTAATTAGCTTGCTCGGACGCTTTGGCAAACTTTGGAACATAACCAGAATGGCCGTCCAAAAAATTGGTAGTTGACGATTCACCAGCGTACGCCCCAGCGTCCGCGCTCGCCTGGCTTGCAAGAAAATCTCTGAGTATGTTTTCAGAAGAATCAGCGCCATTGGGAAAACCATCATTGATTGCCACATGCTTGTCTTTTCGAGATTTCGACCTGTTCCTTCTCGACGGGGACGTGTGCGACACAAAGTCTCCTATACAAGGATCTTCTTCAAGAACCGGAGAATTTGCGAAAAGCCTAGATCGAAAAAGAGCTACAGCACGACAAACACGCTGCGGAGAAAAATTGTTCCAGCCACAATCTCCGTTCTTGAGCGAAGCAATAACGGTTGGCAAACCCTCCGGATACGGAGGAAGAGGGTTGGTCTCTAAAAAAATAATAAAGAAGCAAATAAGTAAGACGGAAAATCCTAAGAGATCGTAAGCAATCAAAACACGATACCTTTTCGACCCCATTCGACCAGAAAAAGAGGAATGCAGTCTTCCTCCACCGATGCACTGTCGATACGGACAAAAAAGAAATTCTTCTTCCATTATGAGTAGGCTGACGAGAAACCAATGACTATCTCCTTATGAGGATATTGTGTGACCCTTCGTGACGATCCCCTGGGAGACAGTAAACTCTCAAGATGATCGATGCTAAGAACTATCCTGTGCTCGTAACTCAACGTCAAAAGACCAACAAGCTGTTGCAAGATAGACGAGGTCATTTGACTTATCGATAGTCCGATATGATGAAGGTATCGAATGATGACCTCCGGGATCGGGAACCACAATTGACATTGCATCAAGAACACATCATAGCATTGAAGAAACCATCGGGAGCCTCTTTCTCACTTTCTCCGGCTACCGGGCGGCGAAACTCAACCGCCTCCGGAACTTAACAAAATTCGCGAATAAAGTCATGGCCTCGCTTTTCCTTCAACCGCCCAATACTCTTCAATGTCCTCCGGATTGATCGATGGTAGCGAAATTTCTTCCTTAGAAACTACAAGTTGCGAGTCTGCTCTTTCGGAACCGCAACGACCGGAACTGGTGTTGGAACAAGTTCTCCTCCTTGAAGACATGATTGAAACAATCAAAATAAAGAAACAGCCAAAGAGAATGGAGGAGAGAAAAATTTCTTGAAACTTAGAAAAGTTATGTGAAGAGAAGTGAGTAAAGAATTTGAAAACTTACTCCACATACTTATAAGAAAAGTTTAACTAATCACCATTGGACTTTTGGCCATTAAAGTTCCGCCTAACTCTACCAAACTTGCGTAACAAGTTCAAAACACTCGCAAGAACTCTATGATTCTTGCGAACTGGGGGGCTAACTGTTGGGGTAAAAATCGGTACGACGGAATCAATGAACAAAAGTCTCCGCAAAAACAAAGCTACATTTTGTAAATTTACGAGAAGTTGTTTTATAAAACGTAAGGACTTTCCGAACAAAGGAAATCCACCCAAAACTTGGAAAATATCAACGAACAAAACAATATCTGATTACACGATTGCCCAAGTTAAGCAAAAACCGCACTACGAGCATGGTTCGACCGAACCAATTCGACGTACGACGAGCCGAACCAGCCGGTTCAGCTTGCCGTATGTCGAGCTGTCCGTCCCAAGCTTTCTTCCGTGTGGTCCCGACGTGAAACGTCCGTCCCTCGAATCCAACCGTGCTCTGAACTGTGGTCGGAATGTCTCTTGCTTCATCTCCATCCGTCTTACCAATGGAGTTTTACGATAAAAACCGTAAAGTCTTGTTTTCTCGTAGAAAACTCGAGTAAATAGTGTAAAACGGCAGCGATTAGACGAAACATCGTATATTGTCTAAAATACGCGGTTAACTCGAGTTCGTATTATGGGAACGTCATCACATCAGGAAACTATCTCGTCCAAAGTCGTAAAACGGTTTTTACCGCAAAATGGCCCGGAAAGCCCTAAATCGCGATAAAGGTCCATCTACGATTGAGACGAAGTCCAACCCAAAGATGAAGTGACGGTTTGACCATTTACTCGCAGACAGAAGATAAATGTCAAGTTTGGAGATAAATAAAAGATTTCAAAAGATATAGAATGTTTCTGAAAATAAATGGAAAGATGGAGATAAATGGAATATTTTAAACTTGAATCAGGGCAAAAAGGAAGGACCAAACCGCCTAAAGAGTATATAAGCAGAAGGCCAAGGACAGAAGCAAGACACGATTACCAAAGCTCTCACCACCAAAACTTAGCATTTAGGCAACTTTCCGTTTTTGTTATATAGCTGCGTCTCAACTAGGGTTTTAGGTTTAGATTGCTAGAACTAGGAAACTCGCCGTCAGCTCTCGCAGCTGAGGCTTTTACCTTGTTGTACCGTTCTTACGCAAATTTGGAATTAGACACCTTCTTCCTCTCATCTCGTTTTTAACATCTTTTTTTTATTCGCATCGTTAACTTGATTGCTTGTGTGCGGTTCCACAGATAGCCGGGTCCTCTGGGAAATTAGGGTTTAGTCTAACTTCCTAAATTTACGTAAAACGACAGGGTGAATTTCGGTTCCCACACTCGGGTTTTGTTTGGAGATTTTTGTTTAGGCTCTTTGTGAGTACCACATAACGATGAGTCAGCCATTTAAATGTATTGGTTAGAGGGTGTTTGAAGTATTTAGTAAAGGTTTTAGAGAGAATATAAGAAGATAGGCTGAAAGAGAGGTTTATTAGATTGTCAGAAAAGAACAAGATAGATTACAATGAGTATTGGGATAAACCCTAGTTCTTAGCCGTTTAACCCTAGTGTCTAAGCCAAAAATAGTCGATCCCCTGCCTTAGGGTTTTAGTGTTCTTTATATTGTCGTCTTTGGGTCGGTTCTAGTCGGTTTAAGCAGATGGATGTCTTCTATATTCGGAAATATGGAAGGCTCTCCCTATTGGCAGTTTTCCATTTTCTTTATCAGGGAGCGGTTCCAGGGACCGATTCCGGGGTTCCACTTAGTGGGGATCAGGAGCTTTTCCTTTATCTGAGACTCGTAGGTGTGGATCCTGCCTGGAGTCTGGAGGAAATAATACCTGAATATTTTTCTCCAATAGTTTGCCCCTTATTTTTCGATTTCGTTATTGAATTCTGGGGATAACCTATGCACTCAAGTCAACCCGAGTTGCTCATTCTCATCAGGCTTCCCATAGGCAGGGTCTCATTCAAATGATCTTGCTGTCCCGGGTTCCACTCAAATCGGAACTAATTCTGAACCCAGGCGAGGACCGGTTTTCCCTTGCTTAACCGAGACTAGGTAGTAGCTTGTCGCGTTTTCGGATGTTATTGAGGCTGGAGCCTTGATCGTTAAGAGAAGTATAGGATCGTGAATATAGGAGATGATCCGATGAACGCCTTGTCTTGATGCCTTTTGAAAGAATCGCGGGACTTTCTTTTCTGCTTGATCTGATTTTTCCTTTCTTCTTGCCTATCGCTTTTGAGGAAGATTTTCCAGAATATATGAAAACGTGGAGATTTCCTTTTTTGGCACGGAAGGAGGATGCACTCTCTGTATATAATGGCTTGTAGCGTTTGTGGAGAATTTCAACTCGTCTTGAACCTTTTAGCCTGTTGAGATGAATTATGGTACTTCAACCTTTTTGTCTTCATCCATAGGCGGTAACACAAAGCCACGTTATGCTTACCCCGATCCCTTCTCCTCTCCTACTCTAGCCTGGGGAGAATTTTCAGAGATTGATGATGAAGTAGCCCCAATGGCGTCTCTGTAGAAATGCCGCTCTTGTTGGCTTCGTGGTGGACCTTGCTTTGAGATCCGAGAAGGAGATCTTGGCAATATCTGTGAGAGACTTTCGATTTCTCCCTTGATGGAGATGAGATGCCCGTTGGAGTCAGAACATGCCCCAGATGGAGGTTTCAACAAATTGCTATCTATGAAGCATATTTCAAAGCATAGTGTCCTCATTCTTTGTCTTCTGTCCTTCTCAGCTTACTCCTCTAACCTGGAGGACATTAACAACTATCCAAATTTTTGGAGAGTTCCATGTGTTTGTCATCAGGATAGACGAAATCTTGTATTCTTACTACTTTGTTCCGTTGATAAGCAAACCGGGGTTCTATCATTGCCAACCTCGTGAAGGCGCCTTGCTGGTGAAAGAGCCTTTGAAAAGTCTCAAGGCTAACCATCTATCTAGAGATGATTGGGATAAGCGGTATCTGTTTGCAAAGATCTCTGGGTCGTGTCCATTTATGACGAATATCAGAAGGCGAGGACCCAAAAGAGGCGTTCTTCTTATGCTCCTCCCCGATTGGCTATAATTGTTCTGCCACCTTTTGGTTCTTCCTCTCCACTTAGTGCTGAGGCTTTGTCTGATCAAGTTTCTTCAGAAGTGATTTCTCAAGGGGTGCTCTCTGAGCTGTTTTTCCTTTGTAACTAAGTGAGGAATATGGTATTCTACCGAGATCAATTGATTTTCCGAACAAGAGCTCTGGCTAGATGGGACCTCGTGAAGGAGTGGATGGAGAGAAAAGTAGAGCATTGGAATCCCTAAGAACACCGTCGTTATTTTTTTTGGTCTGGAGGCGTCGACTTGCTGATCGTTGAAGGGCCGGTGCCAGATGTTGCCATTGGACCTGTCGTGAGGTTAGGACGTTTGGGGAGTCCATCCTTCTGAGTGATCCTCCGATTCCGTTGATGTTTTTAAGCTCCTTTGTATGTCTTTTGTTTCGAATGCTGATCCTTTGGCGATCCCTTTGATAAGAAAATGTTGTGTTTGATTCCTTATCTATCTAGCTGCTTGTGCGGGACCTCATTTCCTTGTTGAAAGGTTCTGGTCCGGCGTTGTTGTCGAAATGTTGAGAATTTTTTCTAGGATTCGAGGTCCCTGATGACCCGGATTATTTTCCTATCTTTTGTCAGATCCGTATCCATGGGAACCCGAATTTTTCTTTTCTCAGAGACCGTATTCCGCCGTCCTAGGTGGGGCTACTACCAGTACCTGTCGGACCGCGCATTCTACCGCTTGGACGCTGGTCACTATCGAGATCTTATGCTGCATGCTGCTTCTAAAGAAGCCACTATCAGACTTTTTGTATATATGCTGGTGTGGGTGAAAACCCAAGTGCCAGACTTTACTGCCCCCACGTCTTGTCAAACAGTCATGTGCTGCTCCCTGTATGTCACAGTACTTTTGCACTTTTTGCTCCCTGTATTTCACAGTACTTTTGCAATTTTTGTTTCAGGACCTCGACATGCCTTGGGCTATATAGGGGTTTAAGGTAGTATTGACATCATACTCAGGTTCATCAGACCCATTCCTGCCTTTAGTCTCATACCCGTTTGTTTTTGTGTGGACGTACCGCATGTCGTCGAAGTTCTTAGATCGGATCGCGGTTGCAGTGGACCTGAACCAGCTTTTTGCGTGGGCGTACCACGTGTTGATGAGGTTTTGACTGGGATTGATGGTTTCATTAGACCTGATCCAACCTTATATGCCCCTTTAAGTATTGTTGTTTTCCTACTTCTCTCATAGTCGAAACTATTTTATTATATAAGCTTTGCCCATAGATGTTCAGCATACATATGAGTAGGAAACCATAATGCTTAAATAATATAGTAATGTATAAAAACTACAATCTTTAAGATCTTTAAAATTATTAAGCTTTAAGATGCAAGGCGTTCCAGAAGTTGAGTTGTATTTTACCTTTGCTATCATGTAGCATGTAGGCTCCTGCCCTTCGTACCTCTATTACTTTGTAGGGTCCTTCCCATCCTGGGGCTAGCTTTTCCGCCGTGTTGTCCGCAATTCGTCGTAGTACCCAATCTCCTTGTTTGAAGGTTCGAGTTCTGACTATGTTTTTGTAGCTCTTGGCTACATCTTGTTGGTCGGACCAGCTCCTAAGTCGAGCGGCTTCCCTTTTTTCGTCGAGCAGGTCTAGGATTATTGACATGAGTTCTTTGTTTTCTTCCTGGGTGAGGGACCCGAATATAGTAGTCTTCACGTGCATTTCCATCGGAATTACTGCTTCGGCACCGTAGACCAATGAGTATGGAGTTTCTTGCATCGATGCTTTAGAAGTGGTTTGGTAAGCCCAAAGGACCCCGTGTAATTCCTCAGCCTATAATCCTTAAGATTTTTGTAAGATTTTCTTCAGCATGTTGATGACAGTTATGTTTGTAGATTCGGCATGTCCGTTGGACTGGGGATGTCAAGGAGTCGCGAATGTGAGCTTGGTGCCCCACTCCTTACAGAACTCTTTGAAGTTGTGGCTCGTGAATTGGGGTCCATTGTCCATGACAATCTCGTTCGGGACCCCGAAGTATGTGAGCACATGGGTCCATATGAATTTTTCAATCTAGAGATCGGTGATTCGGCTGAGCGCTTCTGCTTCTACCCATTTTGTGAAGTAATCGGTTACTAGCAGGAGGAAAACTTTCTGTCCTGGCAGAATGGGGAACTTGCCCACAATGTCCATGCCCCACTTTCTTAAGGGCCATGGGGAGCTTATAGATTTTAAGGTTTCTGGGAGGAGTTTGGATACTGGGGCGTATCTTTTGCACCGGTCGCATCATTTGACCTTTTGGTTGGCGTCCTCAGCCATCGTGCGCCAGTAGTAACCCGCTCTTTTGGCTCTCAACACCAGGCTTCTTCCGCAGGAATGAGATCCACAGTCTCCCTCATGTAACTCCACAAGGACTCGGGCTGCTTCTCTCGGCGTGACGCATCTTAGGTAAGCCCCAGAGAATATCCTTCTATACAATTTTCCATAGAAAACACAATATCTGGCAGCTTGTTTCTTGATTTTCTGGCTCTCATTTTGGTCCTCGGGGAGGATGTCATCCTCTAGATACCGCATTATTGGGATCATCCAGGTGTCCCCATCGTCGATGGTCGATACTTCTTCGCGCTGAGTTTGTTCTAGTGTTGCTGGCCATTGGAGTATGAGCAGTAGAATGCTTAACTGTTTGTTCGTGTCGAGGGCAGACCCCAGGTTAGCTAGAGCATCTGCTTGTGAGTTTTGCTCTCACAGGATTTGTGTGAGCTTGCAGTGTTTAAATCTTTTGATAAGACGATGTGCCACCACCAGGTATTAAATCATGCTGTCATCCTTTGCCTGATATTCTCCTTGCACTTGGTTGATTATCAGCTGAGAATCACTGTAGACTTGAATGTCCTCTGCCCCCATATCGTGTGGAAGTGCCATTCCTCCAATTAAGGCCTTGTACTCACTTTCGTTGTCAGTAGCCTTGAAGTTACATCTCATGGCTCTGGAAGCTGTATTACCTGTCGAGGAGGTAAGGACAATTCCGACTCCGGCCCCTCGAATACTACTGGAACTGTTACGTACATGATCAGTTCTCCACCTTCCGCCGTTTTACTTTGGATGCGGATTTCTTGCTCCAGAGCCGGAAGTAGGGAAGGAGAGAACTCGGCCACAAAATCCGCCAGGACTTGGCATTTTATGGTTGTAGCTGGTCTAAAGATCACGTCATATCCTCCTAACTCCACTGCCCTTTTCGCCAATCGTCCGGCGACCTCCGGTCTATGTAGAACCAGTTTTATGGGAAAAGAAGTGACGACGACAACCGGATGAGGCTGGAAATAAAGCCTGAGCTTTCGAGCCGCCACATTGAAGGCTAGGGACAGCTTTTCCAAATGACTGTACCGGGTTTTTGCATCTAGGAGGGATTTGCTTACATAATAGATGGGTAGCTGCTTGGTTCCTTCTTCTTAAACTAGCACGGCGCTCACTGCGTGTTCGGACACCGCTAGGTATAAGAGTAGTACTTCTCCGAATAGTGGATTGGACAGAGGGGCGGCGAAGTGAGGTAGGCCTTGAGTTTTGTGAGGGCCGATTCGCACTGCTCGGTCCATCGAAAGTCTTTTGGGTTTTTAAGTGTTTCGAAGAAATCTTGAAATTCATCCAAGAGCCTAGAGATGAACATGCTTAATGCTGCCATTCAGCCTGTTAGTCGTTGAATTTCTTTTACGTTTCTTGGAGATGGTATTGAATGGATAGCCATGATCTGCTCTGGATTTGTCTTTATGCCCCTGCGAGTCACGATGTACCCGAGGAATCTCCCAGAAGTGACACTGAAAGAACATTTGGCAGGGTTAAGCTTCATGTTGTATTTCCGGAGAGTGGAGAAGGCCTGCAGTAGATGTGATATGTGGTCCTCGGCTTCTAGGGATTCGACTAGCATATCGTTGATGTAGACCTCCATAGTTTGTCCGATCTGATCGGCGAACATCATGTTCACCAGCCTCTGATACGTGGAGCCGACGTTCTTTAGGCCGAAAGGCATGACTTTGTAACAGTAGATTCCTCTAGGCGTCATGAATGATGTCTTCTCTTGGTCTGTCGAATGCATTAATATCTGATTATAGCCGGATAAATCATACATGAAGCTCATTAACTATTGCCATGGTGTGGCGTCCACTAGTTTATCGATGAGGGGGTAATGGAAAGGGATCCTTTGGGCAAGTTTTGTTGAGATCCATGAAATCTATGCAAGCTCTCCACTTTACATTCTTTTTCTTGACTACGTCCACGTTGGCTAGCAATTCAGGGTATTGTACCTCCCGGATGAAACCCGCGTTGAGTAGGTTTTTAACCTCCACGTTAATTATCGGGTCTCTTTCAGGAGCGAACTTCCTCTGCTTCTGTTTGAGGGGTTGATGCTGTGGATCCACTTGCAACTTATGGATAATGATTTCTAGGTCGATCCCAGGCATATCCAAGTGGGACCACGCGAAGGAATCAAAGTTTGATCAGAGGAAATCTATCAAGCTTCTTCTCAGTCCTTCAGCGAGTTTGGAACCAAATCTTGAGATTGTAGGTCTGATCCTCTTCGATCAAAGGTATGTCGTCCATCTATTCTACCTCAGGTTCCACCATATGTGGCGTTGAAGGACCGCTTTGTACTCGTTGCGGGATTGCAGTTTTTCCTTTGAGAGTCTCTGATAACAGGAGCGAGAGCTTTCTCGATATCCTGTGATTTCTTTTCACCTCGAGCCGTGGAAAACTTCACTGACTGGTGGAGCGTCTATGGAACGGCTCCCATGCCGTGGACCCATGGTCTCTCTAAGATTATGTTGTAGGGTGACTGGCTATCAACGATGAAGAATTTTGTCAATAGGCAGAATCCTTCAGCATAAACAGGAAGATTCACTTCTTCCGCTGTCTGCGTAACTTCTCCGCTGAATCCTACGACTGGAACTATTCTCCTGGTCAGAGCGCCTACATCCAGCCCCAAACCTTAGTAAGCGGTCTGGAAGATAATGTTGCTTGAACTTCCGGCGTTCACCAGAATTCTCTTTACTAGGCAATTTGCTACAGTGAGCTATATCACCAGGGCGTCATGGTGGGGAGCTGGGTTGTCTTCTCGATTCTCCGCTTGGAAACTTATGTCGTCTCTGCTTGCTTTAGTGTTCCAGCCAGTGCTTCTTAGGAGCACGTAGTTAATGTCGCTCGCTATCATACCTCCGGATATGACATAGATTTCTAGGTCTTGATGATCATTGGTGTGGTCTGACTCATCCATCACCATCATCACGTAGTTTAGATTACTCCTCTCCTTCTAGAACAAAATTTTTTGGGGATTTTTGTGTAGGCTCTTTGTGGATACCACATAACGATGAGTAAGCCGTTTATTTGTATGGTTTCGAGGGTGTTTGAAGTATTTAGTAAGGGTTTTAGAGAGAATAATAAGAACCCCGACAACGGCGCCAAATTTGATATCACTCAAATCACCCCAATGAATGGTTTCTCTTTCAAACAAGAGATTCACTTGTAGTACTTGGGGATCGAATCACGAGGAGCTAGGGAACAAATTAAATCTAATTTATTATAAGACTAGGTTATGAATTTAATAATTAAAAGACTGTCGTTCTACTAATGAGAATTTGGGGGGGGGGGTGGAGTTGGAGCTTTAGAGAAAGGAGCTAGATCTAGTGTTTTATTCAGGTTAAGAAGATTATAATTCTATAGATGCAGACAGTTGTTTACATGATACATCAGAGCTCAACACATTAAGAACAAGTCCATCAGCTTCCGCATGTTTGGAAACGAGTCTATTAATTATAACTAGAGATCCCACAAGGCTGACCCGATCAAAAGGACGTCAGATCAAAAGTAGTGCCAGTCAATTATTATTGACTAATATCGATCGATACGTCTTTCGCTTCGTCGACCGATTATACTAGAGAGATATCGATCGACGCGCTTGTAGTTAAGCTTTACGTGCGAGTTGAATAAGGCTCACTTAAGTATTATTAGATTAGTTATCACGAAACCTAACAACAGATAGTTTGACAGGATATGTTCAGGGTAGTATTGTATGAGTATTCTCAATATATACTAATTCCTAAGTTAAGGTTTTTAGGTGACAATCTCATAGAAATAAACATTAAGAACAATCCTAATCAATAAGTATCACAACTAGAAATCCATAGTTTGGGCTAATCCCTTAACCTATTTAAACCCTAAATCTAACAAGAGAATTACTCAGACATGGCTAAGTAAGACATAACACAAAGGTAGGAAATAAATTGCATAGATATAAAGATAGACGTAATGGAGTTCCAATCACAAATCTCTCTATAATCTTCTCTCCAAACCTATGAATCTAAGTAACCTTCAGTGGTGAAAATAAGAATACAAGAAAGCTCCCCTTTGCCCTAAACACTTTGGAAAAGTGTAAGTACTAAGGTAAACTAGGGTTTAAAACTCGTCAGTGGTAAACTGGTAAATAGGTGAAGGCGTGTGCTTCAAGTCGGCTGAATCACGTAATGGACTTTTGTTCCTTTCGTGTCGATCAACGCCACAAGATGTGCGTCGATCGATTGTTATCTCTCTGTGTCGACCTCTAGCAAGGGTCGATATCAGCTTCGGGTGATTTCTTCATTTATGCTCCAAAATGCTCCAAAGACATCACTTTCTCCCAAATTACTCCTGAACCTATAAATATGCTAATATGCTATATATTACAATAAATAGTTATAAAAATACTTATATACCATGGCTAAAAGAGGATCAAATCCATGGTATATCGACGGTTGAGCAGAAATCATATTTGATCACAGAGTTAGAGCATGAGCTTCGATATGGTCATGATCGAGCATGGAGAATTTCCAAAGTCAGAAATTCAAGAAAGATTCGATCTCAATAATTATGTTGGGTTAATAGAAGACATTTGATCGAGTCAGAATGAAGTTTGTACGTGCACATAAGGAGATGGTCAATAAAGGTTACAAAGATGGTCTATTAAGAGGTTTGGTAATGGTCGGAAGACGAAGGTGGCTATTATGAATCCCAAAGTTATGGAGTAAATCTAGGAACCTTATTTAAGGTATTTGAAGGCATATTTGAGAGTTTGGTCAAGACAAAATTAAGATGGCTCAGAAGAAGACTATATTGACCGATATGGTCGAAATGAGTTGGCCAAGGGGAAAGGAGGCCAAATTGAGTTGTGCCAACATGGGAAATGAGTTCAACGGAGTGTTTTACACATTTTCTCAACTTTTTGAGATGGCCAACTCAGAATTTAAAAATTCAACTAAAGTCAAAGAAGAGAGAATGAACCCCACTAGTCCATATAACCATTCTGATAAACCAATATGAGCATGCCACGTGGAGAGAACAAATTCCTTCAAACCTGTAAATTTTGTGGAATAATTTAAGAAATTTTATGGTGAAGAAATCAGGTGCAAAAGACTTCTATAGAGTAAAAAAATATAGAGATACCATTTGTATCCAAAATGGGCTATAATGGGTAATGAGAGCTATGGGCTGAAGAATGGTTTTCTACATGAAACGTACGACATATATGCTTCATTAGAACCCAAGGGAATTAGTGCATCAGGCTGGAGCTATGCAAGTAAGACTGGGCCAAAGAATTACACTTGGTGTGGTAAAGAATTGTTTTTGGGCCAAAAATGGATTATGTGGAAGCATGAGCTGGAGATCGAATTTTAAGCTGAAATTTGATACACTTAACCTGGAAGAGAATGTGAGTGTCCTTCTAGAATATCAGAAGAAAGTGGAATGTGAATCATCAGTTTTCGTCCAATGCATGTTAAGGAGAGTTTTGGGTGACACCTCCAAGGAAACTTTTCAAGGAACTCGCATACAAGGTTGGCATAAATAGGACCCTTAGGATGTGCATCTAAACCTCATTCACCCTCAGATCTTTCTTTCTCTTTTGTTGAGGAGTTTATTTCTTGAGAGAGAAAGTGACCAAAACCCTTAAAATATAATAAGTGAGTGAAGAGAGTGTAGGAGGATTTTGATTGTGTTGGTCCTTAGTCTAGGGTCTATTATGAAGTGTTAGGAGAGGTGGTAGGACCTTATTTAATTCGTTTGTAGGTTCCTTTCAACTCTTAGCCTTTAGCCTCATTTTGATCGGTTCTAGTGTGAACCTTAGATCTTTGGCTTTTGGAGGTGTTGTGCGGGCTGTGAAGACCTAGGTGGGTTTCCTGTGTATGTGTGTTACTAACCATTTGGGGTTGCAGGAAAGAGCTTAGACCAAACGGGTCTTAAAGCTAAACCGAGGAGTGGTTGTGTGTGAACCACATGGGTGTATGGTAGGCCCCACGTGTGTGGGATTTGTATATATGAGCTTGTGATTGTGTGATTTAGATGTATAGCATGCTTGTGTGTTTGTTTGTTGCATTGCATGGTAGTCTAGATGATAGTCGTGAACCACATGCTTGTGTAGAATTAAGTAGCATGTGTATCTAGACTATGACTGAGTTTCATGCATTGAGTTGTGGCATGGCTATCTGATCATGGTAGTGAATCGCACGATGATTTAGACTCTCACATGTTGATTGTAGTAGTTGCATGTGTTGCATGATGTTAAGTCGATAGTAATTGCATGAGTTGCATTTGTGTAGTTGCATGTGTTGCATATAGATGAGTTATGTGGTCTATCTTAACCATGTAGGTGGCTACGACTTGAGTGTGTAGTGGTTGCATGTCAGGTTTAGTGGAACCATGTAAGTGAAGCTATGAATCATGTATTGTGTCACCTATTCGCGGAGAATAATGCTTATGTTTAGGGGGTGCAACCGGTCGCTAATCCTTGTGTGTGTATCACGTGATAAGGGATTATTCGATGTTGAGATCCCGGTGGTATATCGTGAGGAAGGCGAGTCTCCGGTGGTATGTGATGTGTTGGTCTAGCTTGTACCGTGAAGAAACGCTACGACTTAAGTATGTGATGTGTTGGTCTAGAGTGATACCGAGGTTTGTTATTACTTGAGAGACATAATGAACTCACTCATCCGCTTGTCTCCGTGGAAGTGGGTTGCACCCATGGACGAGCGCTACATGATGATATAGATGGGTTAGATTGGAAGAAACCGATTCCCGGAGAATGATGTTTTCCGACCATGTGACTTTGGTGTTTGTTGTGGGTAGTGTTCAACTGATGAGGTGGATAGACTTCTGGTGGGATGTGCGCAATCCCATAATGTGATGAGCGTTGCTCCATCTGTGCACTGTGGGTGCTTTGTATTGTGTTGAGACTGTGTGTCGTGTTGAGTCTAGAATTGAGTCTAGACATTGTGTTGAGTTTGATAAGGTATACGGCTGTCTTGGTCTTACGCGTCGAGTAGAGAGTCTCCGCGTAATGTAGTAGCATGCATCTTTACTGATTATCGTAGTTTCCGCATTGCATTGAGTAGTTGCACCGTTATTTACAGTATTGAGACTATGTGTTGTGTGCTTGTATTAATTACTGAGACTATGTGATGTGTGCTTGTTTGTTTTGCAAAGGGGAGAGGTCGTTGTTGTTGTGTTTTGGCAACTCACATAGTAATCTATGATTGCTCACGCCCCCTTTTCTTTGCAGGTAACCATAGAGGGTCGGGCGTTTGCGGGGTGCAGAGGACGGGGCCATCATAGTTTTTAGGTGTTGTTTGTAAGGAGCAGGATGTTGATGTTTTCTCTCGTTTTGATTTTCATGGGTAGTTTGACTAGTTATTCCCGCTGTTGTTCTATTTGAGGATTTAAGTCGAGTTCCCGAATTCGTAAAATAAATCAAAGTATGTTTGTTTAATAAATTCCTCGTAGAACGCTGATATTTAAGTCTTGTCCAGATTTAACATAACTCTCTACCAAGGTACGGGTTGGCAAGACTTAGGCCGCGGTCGAGAGGTTTTGTTTATACTTTGAATTCGTTTGAGGTTTTGCTGGACTAGATGCAGTAC
Source organism: Diplotaxis tenuifolia (assembly GCA_014822095.1). Lineage (NCBI taxonomy): Eukaryota > Viridiplantae > Streptophyta > Magnoliopsida > Brassicales > Brassicaceae > Diplotaxis > Diplotaxis tenuifolia. The sequence continues at coordinate 15,254 of JABAYD010021251.1, forward strand.
TCGTCAGTATTGTGACGCTTTTGGGTCGTTCCGCGTTAGTCCATCCTAGGACGGTCCGAGGGTGTTACAGCCGTGCCATCAACAACATTACAGTAAAGTATAGGTATCCCATTCTTAGACTAGATGACATGCTTGACGAGTTGCATAGTTCATGTATTTCTCTAAGATTGATCTGAAGAGTGGCTATCATCATATTAGGATGAAAGAAGGTGATGAATGAAAAACTGTTTTTAAAACCAAACTAGGATTGTATGAATGGCTTGTGATTCAATTTGGGCGTACTAATGCACTTAGTACCTTCATGCGTTTGATGAATCACATCCTGAGATCTTTCATAGGTCACTTTGTTGTAGTTTACTTTGATGACATTCTTATTTACAGAAACAACCTTGAGGATCATAAGATGCACTTGAAATTTGTTCGTGAAACTCTTAGGAAAGAACGTTTGTTTGCTAACCTTAGAAAATATCTTTTGGGACAGATCATGTTGTCTTCTTAGGTTTTGTTGTAGGTGCAGAACGAATCAGAGTGGACGAGGAGAAGATCATGGCCATCAGAGACTGGCCGAGTCCAACGACCGTGGGCGAAGTGAGGAGTTTCCATGGTCTTGTCAGTTTCTACAGATGGTTTGTTCCAAAATTCAGTACCATAGCATCCCCACTCACTGAAGTGATCAAGAAGAATGTTGGGTTCAAGTGGGAACGAGCTAAAGAAGAGGCATTTCAGATCATTGACTTAAGCTCCCTTACTTGTTTTCCCTGATTTCTCTAATAATGTTTAGATCGAGTCTGATGCCTTCAGAATTGGTATTGGTGCTGTTCTGATGCAGGATAGGAAACCCATTGCTTACTTCAGTGAGAAGCTTGGTGGAGCCACGTTCAACTACCCCACTTAATTACTACCCGAAGTTGTATGCTTTGGTGACAGCTCTTCAGACGTGGCAGCACTATCTTTGGCCGGAGGAGTTTGTTATCCACACGGATCAACAGTCCTCGAAACACCTTATTTGTCAACAGAAGCTTAACAAGAGACATGCTCGTTGGGTCAAGTCCACTAAGACATTTTATTATGTCATCGAGTACAAGCAAGGTAAAGAAAATGTGCTGGCTGATGTTTTGTCACGAAGGTATACTCTTCTTTCAGCACTAGAAACAAAACTTCTTAGTTTTGAATTCATCAAAGACTTGTATGAGACTAATCCGGATTTCAAAGAAATATTTCAGAAATATTCCAAGGTGGCTTATGGAAAGTATTTTCAAAATACTGATTTTTTGTTCTTTGATAACTGTTTGTGTGTGCTCCAATGTTCTTTGAGGGAGTTGTTTCTCAGAGATGCTCATGGAGGAAGTTTTATGGGACACATTGGAGTTAAGAAAACATACAAGGCGGTTTACGATCATTTCTACTGGCCGAGTTTGATAAAAGACGAATAAATGATTTGTGGTCGATGTGTGGTTTGCAAGAAGTCCAAAACCAAGGCCTGCAACCACGGTTTGTATTCAGCTCTAACAAATCCTTCTTATCCTTGGGTAGATATTTCTATGGATTTTGTTCTTGGTTTGCCTAGTATGGTCGATAATCATACCTTGCCATAAGACTGATGATGCTGTGCAAGTTGCTGAATTATTCTTTAAGGAAATTTATAGGTTGCACGGAATGCCTAAGACCATTTTTTCTGATCGTGTTGCTAAGTTCCTTAGCTATTTCTGGAAAACTTTGTTGTCTAAGTTAGGAATAAGATTGATGTTTTCCACAACTTGTCATCCACAGGCCGATGGTCAAACTGAATATGTGAATCGAACTTTTTCTGCATTTCTTAGGTAATTGGTTAAAAAGAAACTTAAACGTTGGGAAGAATGTTTGCCTCGTGTTTAGTTTGCTTATAATCATGCCATGCATTCTGCTACTAGGTTTTCACCTTTTGAGGTTGTTTATGGCTTTAATCCCTTATCTCCACTTGATCTTTTGCCTTTGCCTTTGATTGAAAGAGTTAATATAGATGGCAAGAGGAAGGCCGACACTATCAAGAAGCTACATGAGCAAATTCGTGCCAATATTGAGATCCGAACTGAGGGATACAAGAGATACACCAACAATAAAAGAAAGGAGGCGGTTTTCAAAGAGGGTGTCTAGTTTGGATTCACTTAAGAAAAGAACGGTCTACGAAAGAAAGAAAGTACAAGATCATGCCTCGGGTTGATGGTCAATTTAAGATTCTTAAGAAGATCAATGACAATGCTTATAAACTTGATTTGCAAGGTACTTAGGATATTTCTTCAAGCTTTAATGTTTCTGATCTTTCTCCTTTTCTTGTAGATGATCCAGATTTGTGGACAAGTCCTTTTGAAGAGGAAGGGAATGATGTGCTGCAGACCATTGACAAGTATGTGGAATCAGTATCGGATGCGGATCCCAGAACATCTCAACTGAGGTTCACCCATCCAACCGTACCAAACAGATCGACTGTGCCGTGTACCGCATGGACCCGCGCTAGAATCAACTTTACTCGAGAGGATTCTAGTTCAGACTATGGCCACTCTTTTTTGGCTCGTTTGGCTCATAGCGCATGTACCGGCGACCGTACTGATAATCAAACATTTTGATCAGTTCATAGATTTTGCATCTGAATTTCTCTAACGCAAGGATTCTTCAGCTATTTAAAGACTTCGGACGTGTTAGTACCATGTTGGTTAGTACATTTCTTAAGTGTTTTTCTTTATGTCTCTTTCCATTCCACAAGTACTTTAAATATGTAAACACTTCTTCATTTCGAAGCAATTGATTATGTGATAAGCTTTGAGTTAAACTCTTTGTTCTTCGTAAAGAACTTGTCTTGTTTCGTGGTGAGTCATATCCAAGTAAACACTTCCTCAAATTGTTGGACTTGTGAGTCATATCAAGCAACAAGGACAGATCTTTCATTTGGTGGACTTATGAGTCATATCAAGCACCACATTGAGTCGGGAATACCGAGGCTTATTGCAACCTTCATGCAACCCTTCAATCCTTCCAATTCCCCTTCTGTATTTCATATCAGTTCCGAACTTGTTGAGTGAACTGTTCATAAGGTCCTTCACAAGGTATCTCGCAACAGAGTGTGGCATCAGATTAACGCTGGAACCGAGATCGCAAAGATATCGGGAAAAGCGTTTACCTTGTATGTTGCAATCAAGACCAAAGCTGCCAAGATCAGGTCTTTTGATTGGGGTTTTGTTCTGGATTATTGCACTTACTTCCTCTAAAATCATCATGACGATGTGCTCTGCGGTTAGGTAACTTTTAGGCACCATGTCCTTTACATATTTCTTTATGGGTTGCGAGACTTTAATTGCATCACTCAATGGCATTTCTACCGTGATTTTATCGAAAGTTTTCTTGCATATTGTCTTATCTAATTCACGCTTGGATGGAGACTTGTTAGGAGGAAAAGGAGGTAAGGTTCTATACACCCTTTCTATTGTCAGTTCGGCAGGTGTTGAAGGTTGGGGAGCAGAGGATGTGGTGCGTCGATCAACATTTTCACCTATTTGTCGATCGATTTCTTTACTAGGTTGTCGATTGACATCGTCACTCGTATGTCGATCGATAACTTCCTCATCCTCTGATTCCTCTTCTTTTTCTTTTAGGTAAATTTGACCATCCACAGCCTTTTTGGGGCTAGAAATCTTTTCCTCATGGGAAAATTCTAGATCAGGATCATCGAGAAGAATCGGTTGGGATTTGCTCTTACCGATTTCCTTTGATTTAGCGGGTACGTCTAAAGTGGATTTACCTGCTATGTTCTAGGTAAGGCTTTTTCCGCTTCTTAGTACTACAGCGCTAACATGACGTCTTGGATTAGGATCAGCCATTCCTAGGAGAGGCCTTGTCTTTGTTTTGATGGTTATCGCAGTCTCGGCTATTTGACCTTCGAATATATGTACTTGCTCACTTAATGCTCCGAATTTCTTTATTATCTCGTTGTAAACTATATTTATTTTTCTGTCCAGTTCGACGTCATTTATCAGTCGAACCACATCGAGACCGACGAGGTCAAACCTGTAACCCGGAGATCACGGATGCCGTTGAGAGATATCAGCAAGAAATCAATTATAAAAGGAGGAGTAAATCAAGAGGAAGAGGACACACATAAACCTTAGAGCTTATACACCATATATACGACCTCACCTACTCACTCATTTCCCTTTTTAGTTCGATCTTGTTGTTATTTCATTTCGATCTTAAGTTACATCTTTTTATCAATTCTAAATAAGATCTACTTTCTTTATCAATTCGTTTTATCATGTTTTTCATATTTTCCGCATTTATTTGGTTACTTGTCGTTGTCTCTCGCAGAGATCCGGGACCTCTGGAAAATTAGAGTTTTCCTAAATTTTCTCATTTTACGAAATTTTGATAGAGCGAATTTCGGTTCCTACAGTTTGGCGCTAGAAGGAAGGGGGGGGGGGGTACGGATTACCCTAACCCATAGCCAGAAACTTTCCAAAAACGAATTAATAAAGTCGCAGCTCGCCAAAACGCTGGTAAAACAACTCCAGCGGTGACCGCTCCTAAAGCCAACGCTCCTGCAAACGCTGTAGTAGTTAACAAAATCGAAAACCTAATCGCGACGTTTTGCCACGGGAAGAGCACAAAACAAGCTCGCAATTTCTCTCTCTAAACACAAAGGACAGCGATAAAAACTATCAAACTCCGTAATGTTTTTCTTATTTCCCAGTTGGACAAATCTCATTACGTATGGGTTGACAAAACAACATTTTCCGAGAACTTTTTGGAAAAATAAAACTTGCTCTCCCAAAAACTGCATAAAACCCCTAGGTTATTCGCGAAAAAAACCCTAGGTTACTCGCGGATTTGGCCAAGCCATCCAATTCGCCATCTTGGTGAGTCGGTCAGCCCTTCTCTTCGCCCTCGAGGCACTGACTTTGCCCCTAGGGTCCTAACAATCCAGCTCGCCAATCAGTGAGCTGGCCGAGCCCATCTAGCTCGCCAACCGGCGAGCTGGCCGAGCCCATCCAACTCGCCAACCGGTGAGCTGGTCGGCCTTTCTCCTCGCCCTCGAGGCACTGACATTGCCCCGAGGGTCCTTACCATCCAGCTTGCCAACCGGCGAGCTGACCGAGCCCATCTAGCTACCCAACCGGCGAGCTGGCCGAGCCCATCTAGCTCGCCAACCAGAGAGCTGGTCGGCCTTTTTCCTCGCCCTCGAGGCACTGACTTTGCTCCGAGGGTCCTTACAATTAAGCTCACCAACCGGCAAGCCGTTCGAGCCCATCTAGCTCGCCAACTGGCGAAACGATCCCGAACCAGCAACGGTTGAGAAGCAGCAAGCCTCCAGACCCATCGGATCTACCCAACCGGAGGAGACAAACCTGGACCAAGACGCCTATCCAGTGACAAAAGCGATCGAAAAGTCAGCGACAGCCGAGTAAACACACTCGCACCAACAATCAGAACTACGAGAAAAGAAATACGTAGGCAGCTCGCCTAAAGACGAGTTCAGCTATCCCCCTTTCCAAAGCGCGGGGGGGGGGGAGTGGGTGCGTATACGAGTATCCGTATACTCCCAAGTTTTAAATATTCACTTTGGAATCAAAACTTTTTAATAAAGATAAAGTTAGAATAAAATCTCTCTACTATCAAACACAAAAAACGAATTCCAAACATCTGGAAATTACTTCCTCAACAAAACCACTTGGTCTTTTCGACCAGAAACTTACGCACCAAAGTATTTCGAA
>JABAYD010021257.1:0-12583 GCA_014822095.1 Diplotaxis tenuifolia
ACGCTGTTCCCGAGACTCAGGGAGTTTCTACGGCCCAATTTGATGCACCGCCTCCTCCTCCTCCACCTCCCCCTCCTCCACCGGTTCATCCCGATTTGGAGGTGCCCGCTAACGCTCCATTCGCGGTGTACACGGTGGAGGATATATTGGCCCTTCCAGGCAGAGAAGGGCTGCCTGAGTTAGAATCCTCGAAATGATTTCGAAGTAAAATCCTCGAAAAGATTTCGAAGTAATATTATCCACGCGTTTACGAGGAAACGTTATCGTCGTAAATTAGCTAGGACCTTACGAGGAAAAAGGCTTTACGATGAACGTGTTTCGACAAAACGTGTTTCCTCGTAAGATCCTAGTAAATGACCATTTACTAGGAACTTACGAAGAAATGTGGTCCTAGTAAAACTCGAGTTTTCTTGTAGTGTTTGACTTTCATATTGTTTTTATCTTATTTGGTTTTTTATCTTATTTGGTGTATATTTTTATGTTTCATAGAATTGTTATTTGGATTTCGATATAATTTTACTACATATTATAAAAAATATATATATATATATATATTACTAATAATCTTAATTTTTAGTTTGTGCTTACATAAAATATTATATATTTTTTTTTTACTAATTTATGATTTTAATGAAATTATATATTTCCATGAAACTTTTAAAAATATGATTATTTTATCGATTTATTTCAGATTTTATACCGGTCCAATTAGAATTAGTAAAATTATTAATTCATAATAATTATTAATTTATTAAAAATTAATTTATAGAAATTTTACTGTATATTTCATATCCTATATTTTATCACATTATAAATTTAATAACAGTATTGATATGAACCTATGTTGAGTTTATTTATTTCGCGAGTAAGTTGATATTCTAATTTTTGTCCTTTTCTAAAAAAATTCGAACCAAACGATTAATTGCCATACCGTTTACACACATGTTTCTAATCCTCTTTTACATCAGCATTTATATTTCTTGTATTAAAGTCAAACAGCTGAGCAATTAATCTTTTGTTTTGTTTCGTTTTCTTTAAAAGCTTGAACTATTATGTGTCTTCATCTTTTCAATGCATTGTGTATATACATAAAAGAGAATGAAGCATTACACCAAATACAACAATCTACTGTCGGGTTAACATTTACTCTCTCCGTTCCTAAATATAAGATGTTTAGAATAATTTCTATATTTCAATATGTAAAATGTTTTCATATTTCTATTTAACTTTAACTTTATCAAAAATTGTGTAGCCAATCAAATTTAATAATTCTATTTTGTAATTAATTAAATAAATTTTAATTTATAATTTTAATAATATATTTTAAATAAAAAGTAATTTTATTAATAAACGTGTTGTACCTACTAAAAAAAAAAATGAGGGAGAAGAGACTCCATGTTCAGGCATAAACGTGTGACGATTAGCCTGCATCAGGTTGCGCATATATGAAACAAACTATGACTACATTAGAAGGTCCTGAGTTCGACTCTTTGCCACATAAATTTTAAGTTACACAAAAAAAAAAACTATGACTACTTTTTTGACCAAAAAAAGAAGAAGAAAGCAAAACCCAAAATATGTTTTAGTCGTTAGGTTTCATATAGCCACGGCTTCTAAATTCACTTGTAAGTTGTAAGCATTATAAACACATAGATACTTTGATTGACACGTTATTTTAATTATCTAAGAATTACGAGACGGTTTAGGTCAAAGACCGCGCAAGGCTTAAATTAAATAAAGATGGGCGATATAAAATGTATAGGTAATTAATACTAGGTCTGCACATCTTTAGAGATCAAGAATGATAATACCAATCAGTGATGAAATTAATCTCAACTGGCCATCTGAGGATACAAGCATCAACAGAGAGGTTCGATCGAGTTCACCAATTAATGGTCTCTACAATCTACATGATGCATCGCAGGCATATTAGAAAGACTGTTATCTTTCATGTGTTTATCATTAGCCTGATTTTAAAATTTGTCATAATTAATACTTCCCTTAAGTATGTCAAGATGTCAAATGAAGGATCTGGAATGAAAAATTTGACGTAGCAAAACAAAGACGGGAAACAAAACCTACTGAGATAGAAGATAAAGTTAATGCCACAAATATCGAGATCTAAAGCAAGATTGAGACATTAGTTGAAACCCTAGATGAAGAATATGTATATGAAGAGGCTGTAAAAGCCAAAGTTGCTAGTAGCTGTAATAACCAAAGGTCATAAATAACTTCATCATACATTAATAGCTAAAACTTGTTGCTAATTTGTTTTCCAATTAGAATAGTAGTGGGTAGGTCAAGTCAATAAATGATTTGATTTGCCCTTCTGCCTTTGTTCTACTAGAATATATATATGATGTATTTGAATTAGATCTGGTACTATTAAATAGATCCATTTATGAAAGTGGACTCATAAAATAAGCTGTACTTAAAGATCGAATCTCGTTCATGAATTTGTATATCAGTCTATCTTCTTTTTTCGGTATGACTACTAAAGTAAAGTGTCAATCCATCTTAGCAATCCTTTAATATCTTTCTACTCATGATCTGAAGGAAAACCTAATCTCATATATATATATATGGATAGAGATTTCTTTTACAAATGGGTTGTTCCCTTAATTCATTTAGTACTACATATAGTAAATAACCACAGAGAAAATATGGTATCAAATAGCTCTTTTCTTTTACTTGCATCTAATTCTGATGGGTGACAAGTTCAGCAACTTTCTGAACATCAAAGGCTGAAGGTAAAATCATCATCCTAAGCTATTATATTCTTTTATGTACATGCTGCAATGGGTGTATGAAACCATCATAATAAGCTATTATATTTCACATGGACGTGTTCTCTTCATCTTTCTCTATGTCCTTCTCAATGGGTACATCAGATGTGGTGTGAACTTGTGGATACCTTAAAATATTCGCGATCATGGTTCCCAAGACAACCCTGCCTGCCTGTGCAGGAGCTCAATGCCGCGATTCCATGGTTTGAGCCAATGGAAACCAACATGTATCCTAGAACCATTAAGTACTTGGATGTCAGATACAACATTGTTAAGGTTTTAGTACACTGTAATGGCGTGTTACCACATCGGTATACTAATAGTTTAAATGTACTAAGGAATGTTACTATCTTCGTATGGTCATTGCTAAATAAAGATCTTGATGTTTGTGATTTCAGCTTTTGTCTCTTTGAACTAATCTCCTATATATATGTTAGTTGTTCAATTTTAGTTTAAAGAGCAAGAACATAACATAGTTGAGAAGTGGTCCCAATAAAACTCTACATAAACTATAGGCTGCATCTTTCTTTGATGAAATGTTTCTTAATTTTCTTTTTCTTATTGGATGATTTAAAATCACACGATTTGCAGATAACCATAAAGCGAGCATGTCATAAGATATACAAATCTTGAGAAATCTATATACAATTTCGGGTTTAGTGTACCCATAAGGTGGTGGTCCTTAAAATCTTGGGGTTATTTTTTTGAATTCTGGACCTAATACCCTCTATACGCAAACCCTAGACCGTTTTGACTATTCAGCTTTGCGACAAACAAAACAAGCTCATCTCCCTAATGGTTGTTCTTGGTTTTATTGGCTGATTCTTTTTCTATTTGACAATGAAGAAATATTGACTGAACTTAATTTGAAATTTTTTTCTCTTGTGCTTCTGTTGTCCATTAATGTGGACTCATTACGTTCTCACTTCATCAGAACTCACCAAGAATCCTATTTCTAATTAGAAGAACTCATTTTAAATGGTCATGTGGCCCATGCTCATTTATCTTGGTTTACATTAGCCTCAGGCTCGAACATCATATGTGGATGAACATTATAATAGATTAAGCCACTGAACAAGATCGGTATATTGATCTATATATGCACTACGAGACGCATACAACTCTGCCCTTTTTGCCTAATTATTTTCATGGATGCATCTTTAGATCGATATTTACGGTAATATACGCATATATATACCTTTTCATACCTTGTTTTATGTTATATTCTCCACTTCCATATCCATGTGATCCTCCGCTGGTTCAAACCAAATCAATATTTGATTGAAGAAGAAATCTCATAGCTTTGTGTAGAAAAATACATTTATAAAGCAAATGTAAACATATACATTGTAATGAAGATTCAACACTAACATTATATAACCCTCTTATTCTTCTCTCTATAGATCTTTGTTGGCTTAATAGTACATGATTCAGGTCCCATAGATTTAGCTCAACGAGCCGAAGAGCTGCTTCCTTTCTCCAAAACTCTATTATACTCTGTCGGCTGGTTTTGTAAACCACTTCTGCTGTTTGGCTCTCTCTCATTTCCACTATCATTGCTACTTTTGTTGTTTTCAGCTCTTTCTCGCTCGGCCTCACGGTACTTGTGAAGATACCTCCCCACGGCGTCAGCATAGTTATCGAGGCCTAGAGTACTTAGAGCCCACCAGATGTCGTCTCCATTCACCGTCTTTCGATTCTCCCTGTGGCACTTGTCTGAGGCTTCGCAGGTAACAAAGCTGATGAACTCTGTTGCACACTCTTGAACTGTTTGTTTTGCTTCTTTTGAGATCTTTGCATTTGATGGTAGGATCTGCTTCATAAGTCTCCCTACATTGGCTATTGGTAACAATCTATCTTCATCGGCCATTTTTTTCTCTTCTTCTTGAGTTTATCAACTTTAGTCTCTCTCTTATCACCTTTTTATACAAGTGATCCAACACATGGTCCTCTCTATATATGTAGATGTGTATGTGTAGTATGAGTATATATGTATATGGCCTATGATGTCCTTGCACTTGACTATACCCCTTAACTCTAATATATTACATGATATTTTAAAATTATCTGTCACTATGGATGTGTATATGTGAAGCTTATATATAGTATGCTTTGAATGTAATTAGTTGTCACCATCTTCATTTTTATCATTGATTTAGTTTTGTCTACTTTGGAACTCACGGTGAAACCACTCTATCTTCTTCCCCTTAAAAACATTCATGTTAGATTATCTCCTATATACGACTATATAAAAATGACATTTTTCAATTTACTATCAATTATAGTAAGGTGGAAACCCATGATTCTTAAAATAAAACCAATTGATTAATATTCCAACATGGACCTGATATTAATAGAATATCTCACGCATTAGAAGTAGAGATGCTTCTAGCATAATATAATACAATAAGTTTATCAATTTTGAATTTATCAATGTATGATTCCTAGTTTCCTATAGTGTATTATGATCACGTCCAATCATCGTTATTATGATCATGATATCATCATCAAAAATACACTTCACTACTGTTCCAAATACTTTAAAAAGAACTTCTCGTGCTGTATGTATGTGCATATGTGTAAGCTTGAGGTTGATGACGATTATTATATCATATCTGATCTTTAGGACGTGATTTGTAAATTATAAGTGGTCTATTTCATCAGTCTCTAGTAATTCAATTTTGTTTCGTCAGCTCACTGTATTAAGAAATATGTAATAACATTATTGTTGCAATATGAAAAAGTATTTTGATGCGTAATGCTACTAGCTAGGCCTTTATAGTAGAATCTTTATAGGTTACGCAACCAAAATATTTAATTTTACATCGACTTTCAGCTATATGCTGGGATGAAATTTGATCCCGCACATTAGCAGAAAAAAAAACAGATAACAGTTTATATATCTAATGAACGAATTCACATATTGAGATGAGATTTAAGCTAAAATGCACATGACAAGCATCTGTTCCTGTGATAAACAAATAGTTCATATGATATGAATATCGTTTAACATTGTAGCTAGTGCGTTAAATGAGAATATTGGGCTATTAACTTATGATTTATATCAGTAAAAAAACATGATTTATAGTTTGCACCACCATCATGAAGTATCTGGATCGACCATTATATTAGCGTATAAGTTGTGTTGACGTGCTCAACTAGTATTGTATTTTAATTTGATGTGCTTTTGTTTTTGATTGAGCTCAGCATTCCATTAATAAGACATCTGGAGAGACCAGACTTTGTAATTTAATTATAAGATTTAATATACAGGCTTTCAAATAATATTTTACAAACCAAATGTTATATATCTACATAGTTTCTATTTTAGTGAACTGGAAAATCATTCTATAATTAAACTTTCTATTGTAGCGACAATAAAACTTTTTAAGAAGATTTTACTTTCATACATAAAATATGAGATCCCATTAAAAATGTCGCGTCTTTATATATATACTATTGAATTGTGGCATAATTTTTTTAGCAATATATACAAATTAGCTTTAGCTTTTAAAACCTTTACCTTAGACTCGGCTTTATGGAAATGCTACGAGTATATATAATAATCTAACCAACTAGCTTATAAACATAGAAATATATTATACATCACGTGGTCCAACTCCTTTTATCATGTATCCAATCGCCATAGTAAGACGAGACAATGCATAAACATTTTAGATGACATCCACATATATTTCATAATAGTATCATGAAAATATTTAAATAATCGTTTATTTTAAATATGCATATATAGTAATGAGTGATTTTGATTAAACAACGTATGCGGTGCTCTAAATGACAACTGATAATTATACACATAACGAAGATGAAGTTGACCTAACTTTTGATTAGAGCATAGCTACTTTTGGTAAAAGAAAATATTCTTGATGAAGCAATGGTAAGCTTATGGAATGTCAAAACCTTAACATTAGAAAATATGAAATTCCGAGCACGTAATCCGCATAATATCCGGTACGGATCAAATCCCACTTGCATGCATTTGACCTTTGTTTCATTAAAATGTAAATTATATACACTTACTAGTATACTGCACACGATCGAATTCAACTAGTATATATAATATATACAGCATAAACAATAGCCAAGGTCAAATATTATAGAAAAACTGTCGTGGTTAAAAGCTAACCAGGTTGATAATCTTTGCCACGTAATTGGTTTATATATTATGAGAATGTGCATAAAGATATATATGGATTCAACACGCGTCTGGTTTGGAGAAATTTAAGCCACCGGAGACGTTCTGTGAAATGTAAAGAATACATATACACACACATATAGTTACAAAAAAAAAAATATACACACACATATATATATAAGCTATTTAACTATACAATTTAATATAAGAACCTTTGAGGCTTAACAATTATTGTGGTGATTATATATTTATGTTAGAACTTATAATGTTTACCAAAAAAAAACTTAAAATGTGCCATTTAAATGGAATATATTTAAAAACTTGTTTTTAAGGGAGTTTCGGCCCCAATAACGAAAAGTCACATCGACCAAAGAATTAATATTTAGGCATCTTTTATAAATTTTATAATTATAGTTTATTGCTAGTAGAATAGAAGTACTATATGAAATAATTATAACAAATTTGTGTTAAATTGGTAAATTAATATATTTTATTTTTTTTAAATGCTTTCATTTAAATAAATAAATAACTATAATTCACTGTTAAATAAGTGTTAAAACTTGTACATTTGTTATAAAAAATAAAATTGTCAACATTTGTTAAAATTTCATATCTAAATTATGTATTCTCTTTTTTAGACTAAAAAATCTAAAATAATTAAAATGATTATAACAAAATATAAATTATATAACTAACCTTTAATTCATGAGTTATTCACAAATATACTATTAGAAAACTCTAAAAATTTAACAATTCATTTAAAATATTAATAACAAATCAATTTAACTATAAATTTTAATGTTTTTAATTATAATAAATAGGTTAGAAAAATATAAAAAAATATTTACCAAAAAAGTCAATTATTTTTTATACAGTCGTGCATCGGTTTAGTAACAAAATTAATGCACTATTATAAAATAATGTCAGATAAGAAAGATAAATAATAAGATTATATAGCTACACAATATATAGTATTTAAATGTAAATTATATATAAATGCAAATGTAAATTATATGTTTAAAACGTTTATAGTAATATTAAAGTTTTACATTTATAAAATAAACAAAAAATTCGGCAATGGATGTACGGGTCAAACTCTAGTCGATGTGGTTTATATGGTATAAACGGAAACATGCACAACCAATTAAAAACAAAATAAATCTAGAATGCTCGTCTCTTTCTGAAAAGCATTTATCTTTTTCCTTAATTTATCAATCAACGGTTTTAATTGGAAACGTTGTTAACGGTCTCCTAATTTTTGCTAGCTAATCGTATGCTTAAATTAATATAAAATTCGTTAATGCTTGTCTTTGTAGCGCATTTGTAATTTTATATATGATTCTCAGTTCACTAATATGTGTAATCGTGTCATTTTCGATCGATATATTCCAAGCCAGCACCTTAGTTAAAACGATTTTAAAGCCTGCCTCGAATTATGATGCACCAAAACTAAATCAATAACAGAAATGAACGTAAAGATAGTTAAATTAAAGTCGTAAATATGTTTCTTGTCTTGTTTATACGCTGATTGATGATCTTAGTGGGATGAGAAACTCTAACTACTCCTAACTGAATGAGCTTTACAACAAATACAAAGTCTTTTGTTGGTTTCTTTAAGAGATGAGGAACCGGATAAGCAGTTCTCTGTCTGTTCTAACCAAACCCCCCACTCTACCAAACCAAACCAAAAGACAGTTGATCAAATTCTCACCAATTCTGCCTTGGTCCACTCATAAACATATATGGACATTTTCAGGCTCGCTCGAGTTTCTCATTCTTCTACAAAGTTCTGATTCATTCTACCCTTTGTCTTTTTATGCATATATAGTTTACAACATTGGTATCAGTTTTAACTATAAAACTCAACAATGGTCGTTTTCGTATTAGATTTCATTTGCATTAGATTCTTGTACATGGAATATGCATCACAAACTTGTTTGGGAATACAAAAGCTCACTAGCATATCGTTAATATGAAACTATTTGGAATGGTCTAAGATTGGCATCTCAGGCCCTTCGGCACGTTAGAAGCCTAGGCTTGTGAGATTCACCATCTTACTACGCCCTGTCTTCTGGGCTGCAGTTGCATGACATTTTCTTCCTTGTACACGCAGCCCCACATGCGTAGCAGAACTTGTGGTTGCAATTTCTGTGAGAAAAATAAAACAAAAACAGATAATTAGAGTAAAAAAAGACAAAAATAATTATAAAAAAACAAAGAGAAAATGACTAGGATAGCAGTAAAAAAAATTTTGTAACAAATATATCACGTCAAAATAAAAATGACCAAAATAACATTTAAATATTTTATAAATTATTCATTTTTACTCTTTGGGTTAACTAATCCTAGATTTTTTTTTTGTTTAGAGTTGAAGATCGAGGCTTTAGAGAAAAAAATTTCAATTTAAAAAATTTAAAAAGACTTAAAATTTTTAAAATAAAAAATGTTATTTTGGTCATTTTAGTTTTTGGATACTAATTTTGTGACATAAATTTAGAAATGTGTTATTTTGGAAATTTGTCCGAAACAAATGTCCAATACTTACCTGCATCTAATGCGTTGGCACCCGCCATTTTTTTGAACGACTGTGGAACACTGGGGACACTTTATCCATCCCTCTGTCTTCACTAAAGACTCCAAAAGCCCGGCGTCAGATTTCAGGTAAGACTCGGACTTCTTGAACTCATCGCAAGTCTTCTTGTCGTGCCACCGCACATGGCATTTTTTGCAGAAACAAAAGCCGCACTCCACGCACGTGCGTTCTACTGACTTTCGCTGAGGATCAAGACCGAGGAGGTCGCGGTCGGACATCAAAAAGTTACAAGAAGGCTCGGGACAGTAGACTCTGTCTAAAACGGGGATGGCCTTCTCCTTCTTGCGGTGGATGATAAGATTAAGAGCATCTTCATCAGCAATACCTCTACAATCCTCTAAGATAAGTTCATTCTCGCAACCAGGGTAAGGGCAGAGTACGGTGTCCCCTCGTGGTAGTTGGGATGTGAAACAGTCCCTTATGCACGTAAAGCAGATGCGGTGGAAGCAACCGCTGCTCACCTCGAGTTTGTGACGAGGTGAAACGTGTGCGTAGCAGGCTGGACAAGTCTCATACTCAGTGTCACCTTCACGCCATCTGGTTTGGGAAGCAATGGCATCTCTTGCGAGCTTAATGACGTAACTGATGTCTCTGCGCAGAGGGAGTGCCTGGCAAGACGTGAATTTTTTCTGAAGACGAGCCACTTCCTTCAAAAGTGTTGCTACAGTGGACTCGTTGGGTGCAGCTTTACATGTTACGTAATCCAAGATGATGGAATCGTCACAGAAGAATTGGATACTTTTCACACCAAGTTCCAACGCCCAAGTCAGCCCTTGAAATATGGCAGCCAATTCCGCAGCTTCAGGGTGGGCCAGGACTCGTTTTTTTCTTAGAGATTTCTCCAGTTTCGAGTTATCGTTCGAGTCACAGAGGGACAAACCTGAACCACCGACCAGCTTCAGCTTCGTATCATCCTTAATAACCTCTTCACTCACCAAACCCTTGGTGTATAACCGATACGTTGAGGATTCTACAAGATCAAGCTTCTGCCTCGCCAATTCCAATTCTTCATTATCCATGGTAACTTCTGTGTGGGTTGGATTCATAGATTTCATATTCAAACAAGGCTCTGATCTGAAAGAGAAACCTGTGATTTAACGCTAAATCAAAACCCTAAGCGAAGCGTGAATCAAAGCTCGAGACCTAAGATGCAGCGAGATCGGATGAAAACCCTAAATAAGTGTTTTTGATTTTCTGAACCAACAACCTTATATCTATATTTATATATATACACAGGAGAATGGGATCTTATTTTCTTTTGTCGGCTAAAGTTTACATTAAGACCAATAGGCATGAAAAGGAAAATTGGTACATAACATGGGAAAACAAAATATTACGTAAATGATCAGATTAAGACAAAAAGTTATGTCAAGAGCAACGAGACTCTTCTCTTCATTCTTCACTTCTTATCAGATTTTCACTAATCGGTTTAGTGAAATTGCTGACCGGTACACGTAAACCGGGCTGATGGGAACCGGTTGTAAGACAGTCAAGATCGTTGAGCTTCCGCGAAGAGATGCAAATTGATCGACGTTACCGGAGATATATAACGGTGGTGGAAGTTTGCCGAAGAAAGATTAAGAAGAGAAAGAGAATCGTGAGGAGGAACACGATAGAGAACAGAACCGAACATATGCTGTGACAGGCTTACAGCAAGTACTAGGATCTTTAAATGTTTTCTCTCGGGTCTCTAGGTTTCAGTCTTTTTGGATGTTCTTGGTATGGCTAATAATTGTAACTAGATTTTGATCGGAGAATTTTTTACAATGAAATTTTATATAATTAATTTTTTTATTCAAATTATGTTTTGGTATAAATTTAGTAATCCGAAATTTGTGGTAATTATTGTCTTGCATTAATTTTTACTTTTTAGATTAGATTATATATTTTTAATTTTTAGTTTTTAAGTTTCTATTTTTGATTTTCAACTTTTGATTATGGTGTTTAGTTTGAACTGATAATACAAACAAACAAATCGCAAATAATCAAACATCTAATTTAAAACTGAAAATATAACAATTTTTTTAAAAAACATTTGCAATAGTTTATTTGTAAATAAATAAAAACAAAAATATAAACTGCGTTTTCACCTATTGGTTTTGGTTTTTAGTTGTTAGATTTGGTTTTTTGGTTTTGCTTTACATTTAATTTAAAAAAAAAAGTAAATTATTTAATAAAAAGAAAAAAAATGGTATATTACAATTTACAAAATCTATTAGTTTTATATAATTAGTAAATTTCCATATTTATTAAAGAATTGTTAAGATATGATATCTATTGGTTTTACGTAATTAGTAAATTTATATATTTGATACCTAAATATGCATATTAATTGTGTTAATTTAATTTAAGTAATACGGTTCAATCAACTATATCTCATATATTATTTGTAAAATTTTAGAAAGAGTCCAAATTTAAATGACAACTTGTATTAATGAGGCCGCACGTCTCGGTGTAACGAACACAATACCGCCCCTTTTGTAAGGCATGTGAAGTACTTGCTTCAACCTACATGTCATATCTTAACATTTTAAGCCGCCACATTTTGGCTAGACTCAAAAACAGAGTCCTCTCTTATTTACGTTCCTTTTGGGACAATGATTGAGCTGTCCAAGAAACAGATCGAGAAGCTAGCGAGGGGTCTTATAGAAGGGAAGAGACCGTTCATGTGGGTGATAACTGAGAAAGCAAACAGAGAAGCGAAGACAGAAGGAGAGGACGAGACAGAGATTGAGAAGATTGCTGGTTTCAGACAGGAGCTCGAAGAGGTTGGTATGATTGTGTCTTGGTGTTCTCAGGTGGATGTTTTAAGACACAAAGCTGTAGGTTGATTTGTGACTCATTGTGGATGGAGCTCAACGCTTGAGAGTTTGGTTCTTGGAGTTCCGGTGGTGGCTTTTCCCATGTGGTCGGATCAACCAACGAGCGCGAAGCTTCTGGAAGAGTTATGGAGAACAGGTGTGAGGGTGAGAGAGAACGAGGAAGTATTGGTGGAGAGAGGAGAGATAAGTAGGTGTTTGGAAGTAGTGATGGACGAGAGGTTGGTGG
>JABAYD010021262.1:0-15337 GCA_014822095.1 Diplotaxis tenuifolia
GTATCCTTCCTAAGGTTATGACAGACCAGCTGGGTTTGAAAGTAGAGCCTTCATAAGAATCATTCACTTTCGTGGATTGTTGTTCTCAAAGGAACTCAGGAGGTATCATCAAAGACCTTGAGGTGCTAATTGGTAAAACCATAGTTCCTGTCGATTTTCATGTCCTAGATATCAAGCTGAATTGGAATTCATCCATCCTACTTGGAAGAGCATTCAAATTTCTCTTTATTGCTTTTACTTTGAGGAGATTATGACTTCTGAATTGTGTCTTTATAGCTTTTACTTTTGGACAGAATCGTAAATCAAAGCTCTCAAAACTTTAGTTTTGAAGTTGTCTCTTTCAGTGCTCAGTTTTTTGATTGTATCTGGTTGGAGCTTTGATTTACGATTCTGTCTGTTTATAGCTTCTAGTTTCAGAAGCTCTCAAAACCCAAATTTCGTAAATCAAAGCTCTTAAAACCCTAGTTTCAGAAGTCTTTTCACTGATTTTCGATTATGTCTGGTTATAGCTTCTAGGTAGCTTATATTTGTAGATAGTGTATTGGGATTTTGGTTTTAGTTATTTCCTCTGTTTTACTTTTGATTTTTATATACATTCTGTGTTTTGACATTTGCTATTTTTACTATTTTCATGTTTTGTTAGGAAAGAAGACTAACAATCGTTCTGACCACCCTCTCCCACGGAGACTCTTCGCAACCAACAGGTTTCCAAAGGGACGACTTAACATATACTCCAATCCTGAACTTTTAACTTCATCAGTTATGTGCTACGCGACACGTAAGAGTTCCAGTATATCAAAGACTCTTGCTTTGGAAAGTTGTTTGACCTTCCAGCTCGTCAGTGTCCGGTTTCGTCTCAGTTAATACACTCCTCACTGTGAAGACAACTAGTTTATGAGGACAAACACACACTCTGGTCAATTTTTGGAAGTGATCCTATCAGGTTCGACCTTCAAGAGTTTGGCACCATCACATGATTTCCGTGTGGAGCTTTCTTGTAGGCTACAATCCTGAATGGGAGGATCAGAGTAATGCACACAAAGACCCAGACTGGATCAAGCTGATAGGGAAGAAGAAATTCATCACCGTTGCTGAGTTATGGGACAAGCTTGAGATTGACAAAAACATGCCATGTTGGAGGAAGCTTCAACTTGCTTTAATAATTATTGTTGATGGTGTCCTCATTGCTCATCAACAAAAGTCACAGCCAACTCTGAAGTATTTCAAAATGGTCCAAGATGTTGATGTTTTCTTCTCACATCCTTGGAGTAGAGAATCCTTTCTGAAGACTATTACTTCCATGAAGCCTCCAAAGTTGTCCCTCGTAAATGTGAAGACCCGGTCGCAGCACTGGTTCAGCTGCTAAAGCATGACACTTTCAAGCTAAAGGGATTCCCTCTTGCACTACAACTTCTTGCTTATCAAGCTAAAGGGATTCACTGATTCCCCTTCTTGTTGTCTCGCTTTCAATCATGGACCTGATGTTGATCATCTTCATGTTTACCCAGCATCCAACTGCAAAGATATATTACGCATTGAAGCTGATCCTGATGTAAGTTGCGACCCTATCCTATCCCATTTTAAATTTACTTTTTATCTCATTCAATGCATCCTTACCTAGTGTTGTAAATTTTTTGGTTATTCTATGTTATTGTTTTGAGTCGTTTACATTCTATTGTTTATGTCGCAACTTGCTGTTACATCTTTGATACCAATAGAGAGTAAACCACAACCTGGATGGGGAGTTTGGCCAGATCTCTGTAATGATGAACGGTGTTATACATGGAGCAACTTATAGCTGATCATCAGCCCTTCCAGAAGCATCTTTGGCCTGGTGGAGACACTTCTCAGTCCTTCCCCTATGATCCACCCGTTGCTCAACAACCTGTATTTCAACAAAAGACACTGAAGCTCAAACGAACTTCATGCAAAGCTCAGAAGCCAAGAAATTCTTCAAGGAAGGTTTCCACGTCTTCAAGGAAGCAGAGACGAATCAGCAACTATTTTCTTCTAGCTGCTTCAACAAGCGTTTCAAAAGACAAAGTCATGGAAATACTGTCTGATATATTAAGCAAAATCTCAAACCTTGAGAATGAGTCAAAGTAGGTGCGGTCATTGCTAAAGCGCAGGAGTCTCGTACTACCATCAAGCGCTCTTCCTTCCACACTCTCCTTGGTCGTACAAAGAAAAGTCAGCAATCTCATAGAAGATGTTAGACTGAAGCCCAAGAACAAACTTCATGTGACAAGGGATGTTAGACTGAAACTCAAGAGCAAACTTTAGACAAGGGATGTCAGACTGATCATCTAGACCAAACACCTTCTGATCTTTCTAACCAAACGGTACGTTTATAGTTTGCTGATGCTATAAATATGTAAAGTCAAAACTTTGGTTTCATTTCACTATCTCATTGTTTTTCATATACTTCTCGTAGTTCTCCGTTCATATGTACGAAGATGACTAGTTAATCAATTCCCCTGTTGTTAGCCAATACGGTGCATATTAGTACGGCTCAACTTCCAAAACTTCACCCACCAAGCCTGCACTTGTAATCTCTCATAAGGTACCACCACTTCATGTCCACAATCAACCCAATCATGATTCACCCTAGATACCTCACCTCTCCACACCTCACATGTCCACACCTCACTTGTACACACCTCACCTCTCCACACCTCACTTGTACACACCTCACCTCCCCACACCTCATCTATCCACACTTCACCTGTCCACACTTCACCCTTACACACTCCCTCTCCCATCCACAACCTAAGCCACCACGTTTCACCTCTCCACAACACACCTTTAGACACACCCATCAATAAAATCCAATTTCTCCCCTTACCTGCGCACCCGTTCAGTGATATACGATGCTAGTGATCATCCTAACAGCCCCCCACTCCACCACCTTATATTCCACGGTGTAGAAATATTTGGCCCCATTAGCCTTGATCCCCTTTCTTTTGCTCAACCGAAGTACGACTCTTCAACAAATCAAGCATTGCAAATATCCCTCCCTTTCACCCCGGAGGATTCTCCCAACAAAAGCTCAGAGATCCTTGCTAGTTTCATAAGTCATGCAAGAACAATGAACGCTTTCTCCACCCGGTGTCAACTCTGTTGTCCCCAACATTCAAGTATCAGTGTTATGACCCATCTGCATCTTATAACAATCAACGATGTTGAGGTGATCTTATTTCAACATTCATTCTTGTTTTTTTGGATAGGCTCGACAAAATGAAGACGATGACTTTGTTGAATTGAGCGTTGGCTCCCCTGACAGAATTAGGCCTAGACATGTTCCATCACATGAGGAAAATAAACTTGCATATCAACTCTCCCGGGGCAACACCATCCCAACGGTTGACCTTATCAGCCCACTACCTCAAATTCAATGGTATCTTTTCGAAAGAGTTATGTCCAAGAACAAGTCTGTGTAAGTCCTCTGAGACTATTTGATTAATTTAATGATAGGTAACATAACCTATTCACATTTCCCCAGAGGTTTCACATTACACATTCACATATCGAGTTTACCAACAACTTCCTTATCTAACTAGCACAACCTAAGCAATGGACATCAGTTATATGTACATTTTGTTCACCCACTCAAAATAGTTCCCTTTATTTTATTGCTTCTGATTTTGCTTACTAATCTCGAATACCTTGCAGCACATGGAAATACTCATGTTCATGCTAGCTGGAAGGCATAGGCGTCTCTTCGAAGAGCAGAAACTTTACTTCACGCCCCCTTCCTTTGCATTTGGAATCAAGCTTATAACCACAGACTTGAACCGTTCAAGAAAGAAAGCAAGTTTTGACTGGGGCGAGCAACTCACTGAAATAGTCCTCCATCCAGGCAAGAAATGGATTGAAGATGTGTTCACTTTCTACACGCCCAAGTTAGGGGCCAATAAACACTGGGTTGGTCTTGCGATCAACCCAGACTTGGGCTGTGTTGAAATATTATACCCACTGCCCACCTTAAACAAAGCTAGTACTGTCATTCGTTTCATGGCTCCGCTCCTGAAGGCCTTACTCTACCTTGTTAAGAAGGTGGCTAATTACGAGCTTATTCAGTTCTGTGGTCTAACACCTTTTGCATGTACTCGTGTCAAGGACCTATACATCAACGAAAGATCCGACGATTGTGGTCCTATTTGTGTCAAGTTCATGGAAATTCACGCACACGGCGGAGATCTAGAACGTCACATGTCCAGCTCAACAGACACCAGTTGATGACTTGCGCAATCAGTATGCACTTGACATCTATAAGACCATCATCATGCCTTCTTACTACACTCCACGCATGCTCCATCACTTACATTATCATCTTCTCATCTTTTAAGTTCCTTTAGACTCATGTTTTGTGTTTAAGAGGGTGTGGAACCCCTCTGTAATATGTTAAACTTATGCACTCCCTCTCCTGTCTACTATCATATGTGTAATATTTGAATCGAATATTATCAACCATGTTTTCCACCTAATATGGTAACCTTGTGTACATCCTTTACCCTCCATCTTGTTGTTTTCTTCATATACAATTAGCTCCAATTCAAACCATCATGGAATAAAGAAGATTTAGTAGAACACAACTTTTGTGGATGCATCACAGAACATAAGTGGACGGAAAAATTACCTATACCTGACCACGACGTTTTCCTGAACACAATCTAATTTCGGTTACCTACTAACCATTTTTTAATCAAATTAATCTAAATCAAACCAACTCAAACCACTATTTCTTATTATATACCAACCTCAAATTACCTATATATGACCACGCCACAGAACATATGTGGACAGGAAAATTACCTATACCTGACCACGACGTTTTCCTAAACACAATCTAATTTCGGTTACCTACTAACCATGTTTTTCAATCAAATTATCCAAATCAAACCAACTCGAACCACTATTTCTTATTATATACCAACCTCAAATTAGGGTTCACGTTGGAACAGTTCCTCCTCCTCCTCCTCACGTTGGTTAACAACCTCCTTCTCCTCCAGGGATTAGTAACCAATTGAGAAGTTCCTCATCCTCCTACCGGTGAGAAGTTCCTCCTCCAGTCAAGGAGGCTGCAGATACGTTTACGGAATCCTCAATATATGTTGGTGTGGCCAAGCCCTCAATACATTAGAATCCGACACTAAGGAGAATCCTGGCTGCAGATTCTACAGATGCAAAATTTCTTTACACGTATCAAATTTCTCTTCCATCGAACCTAATAATACCTTGTTGCTTACAAAACCCCATTCCATGTGCTTCACCAATAGAAGAAAAAAGAGAGCCATCAGTTCAAATGGATAGATGAAGCCATTCTTGACGAGATACAAATGGTAGACGCCAAGCGCAAGGATCTAGTTAAGGAATTCCAAGCACTTACAGTTAAAACACAAGTCCAGCTTGATTCTCGCAGAAATTGGATTGTGTGTCATGAGGAAGAGTTTCAGAACGAAATCAAAGACAAAATGATGCAGATGACTAGATCCATTGATGAGACCACAAGGTTGATGAGAGAAGAGATGGATGCACATCTCACAACTCACATCAAAGCAAAGCAAAGCACCGACGGTCACATGAACAAGATTGCAGCAGTTGTGGCAATTTGCGGAGCTATGTCTTACTTGTATTGGAAGCAATGATGGCACCTTCCTTTAGAGCAAATGTAGTCCAACATTAGTCTCAACTAGGGATGTTAAATTGGCTTTGAAGCTTGTGGGCCTAACGGGCTTAGTATAAACGGGCAGACCCGTTACCGGTTTATTATGATATAAAAAATAAACGGGCTTATGCGGATCCGCCCATTTAGGCCTATATCGTTAACGGGTATACCCATTAAATAAACGGGTACCCATTTAGACCCGTTTAAGTTTAAAACGAATTTAAAATATTTTTATTTTTTTTATTTTTATATATATTTGTGTTTATGAAACAATATAGTTATATTATATGTAAATTCTTTTTCTCTATAAATTGATTTAGGTTATAATTATGTTTAAACCCTACTAGAATTTGTTGATATTATTATGATAATATGAAATAACTAATATTTATCAACAGTATAATAGAGTTTTTCAAATTTCGATTTAATTTGAATTTATATTTATTATAAAGTTATAAAATTAAATAAAATTATTAAAAAATATTAAGATATGACAGTAGATTATTTATAAAAATAGAATTCACAAAAAAAAAAAATTTAATGGCCCTAACGGGCTAAACATGCACTATTAACGTAGACGGGCTTAGCTCTAAACGGGCTTGACCTTAAACGGGTTTAACATTAAACAGATTTGAACGGGCTTAACATTAAACGGGTCTAAAAGGGCAGAACCTAAATGGGTAGGGTCTAAACGGGCCCGGGCAGCCCGTACAACATGCCTAGTCTCCACTATCTATTATGCTTTGTTATTTTGTAAACATGTTGCAACTTCAGAAGTCTCTTCATTGCTTACGATTTATGTATTTGGCTTAGTACCATACATACAATCGATTTATGTATTTGGCTTAGTACCATACATACAATCATTAATGGATTTGGCTTATGTTTTATGAAAGTCTCTGTTTTTGTTAATTATTTATGTCTTTGGCTTAGTACCTCTCTTACATTTCATCTTAACACATTCTGATACAAACCATGATCAAATCTTTCTAGTGATGCCTTCACAAATCAAATCAATCAACAAAGCAACAATGTTTACTTCCTTTAAAAGCAAACACAAATCTTGTGCCATTAGAATAGATGCAAAAACGTTTTCAAGCCAAGACAATCATCATGATGAATCAACTTCCAAACTAATGACGACCAAATAAAATCCGGATAGGAACTTCAAATATTAGCAAAATGTAAACTCCAACATAACATTCACCTAAAACAAGAAGAACGTATCCTCCTTTCGAAACAAGACACAACTCCGAAACAAAACGTAATCTCCAACATTTGATTTTTTCAGAACAAAACACAAATCAAACACTTGTAATTCACTCCGTTTATCTCAATAAAGCCACCTTCTCTGCAGCCAACATCCAAGCTTCATCTATATTGGGTTCACGGAGTTGGTACGGTTGTGCCTTTCAGTCTGACATCTACCACACTTGTTTGGAAGCAGCTTAGTATTCTTTGTCACCTGAAACAAAAACATTTTGTTGTCAAACTCGGCAGAATCCCATCTTAACTTAGTTTATTCAAATATTGCTCTTACCAGGAATTCACCAATATATGGAATGCGTTTTTCCTATGGCGACCTGGTTGTCTATTTGTCACGGGGGGCACCATCTTCTTCACTTCCTCCAGTATATCCACATCACGAGGATCTCCTTCTGGTCTTATTATCCCAGCATATGTCTCCCTCCATGTCGTTGTCTGTACCAGTGACCCACTAAAGTCTCATAAGGCACACCCAAACTATCAGCCGCCATCATAGCGTGTCCACATGGTATTTTAATTTTTTCAAAACACTTGCAGTCACACTGTTTAGTAACGAGGTGCACACGTTCGTTTCCTCCAAATTCCCCTACAATTTCACAACTCCACTCAGTAGACGAATTCACTTTACTCCTCTTCATCGTAGCCAAGTTCTCTGTCATCTCCTTGTCCACCTCCACACTGACCATACCCTTGTTTTTTGATGCCTTCTTCCTCCTTGCACTGAACCACCTTGACATCGTTCTTTGGATGAAAATAACTAACTCCATAATAGGTGATGTTCTCCCCTCCATGAGAGCATGGTTGAGCTGTTCTGCTATGTTGCTAGTCATGATGTTATAATGATCTCCAGGGAAGTTTTCCCTAGTCCAATGAACAACACCAATCCTACTAAGATACACTCCACACTCACTTCTCTGAGCCCTTACTTTGCTGTACAAATCTTTGTACTCTCGCTAAAGTTAACCCGTTGCATTTGTTGTTACCATTTTAGCCAAGTTTTTTGCTAGAGTAACGAGAGTTGACGTTTCTTGTCAAGTGAACTATGCAACAACCATGATTATCAGATGGATACAACGTTTCACAACCGTTGCAATCATATCTGACTGTGCAATATGCATAAGGTAGAGGAAAAAATCTGAAATTTGCATCTTGTCCACTAGAGGTTAGTAACACTCTTTTGTACTTTCCTCCTAGGTGTGTTCAATCTACAACCAACACAAGCCAAAGCTTCTTAAACCCACTCATAGACGCCCCAAAGTCCAGAAACATATAAAGAAACCGCTCATCACCATCATCATCTACATCCATTTCAATATCAGCTACTGTCCCGAGATTTGCAAGTTTTAGCATGTGCAAATACTCAGGCAATTTCAAATAAGAATCTTCTTCAGAACCATCAATGTTGATTACATCCTTCTCTTTTTCCCTATAGCATTTCATGTAAGATGCACTCACATTGTACTCCTCTATGTTCGGATCGTAATGGTCTGAGGGTGGAATGGCGTTGATAGCATCAGCGTGTTGGTAGTAGTAATCTTCCCAATTATCAGGATGGCTGTCGATCGATTCCACCAGGTCAGCTGTTATTGATCGATGATGCGGTGTGTGTCTCGATCGATGCCTCATACACGGTTCCGTACTCAGCTTCACAAAAACATGTAGCGTCGAGTTCTAGGTCGACTCCCAATAGATGGCTTCTGAAGCTTATCAACATGGGGCATAGTAGACTTTGCGATTGATCAATGTAATGCACAACTTGTTGGTTTGCATGTCAACTACTGCTCCAACAATTGCCATGAATGCTTTCCCAAGTAGCAAAGAAGAGTTCCAATTCAACTTAATGTCCAGAATATAGAAATCAATTGAAACTAGACCATTACCAATTTGTACCTCCAAGTCTCTGATGATTCCTCCTGAGTTTCTCTGAGAACAATCCACAGGAGTGAATGATTCTTCGGATGGCTCTATCTTCAGACCTAATCGATCTGCCATGACTCATGGTAGGATACTGAACGAATCTTATGTATCACATAAAGCATAAGGGAACTCAATACCCTGGACAAGACAAGGCACTGCAAACTTCCCTGGATCACTCTTTTTCTTCAAAGTCATCATGTTCGTCATCTTTTCTTTGATCTGGTTGAAGAACTTTTCAATATCAGATTCTGTTTCACAAGTCTCTCTGAAGACTATCCACAATTTGTGGGTATAATAGGCTTCTTGAATGGCTTATGAATGAGAATCCTGAGGATTCGTTTTGTGAAACTTTCCAGTTCCTTTAGTTAACTTTCATTTCCAGGTGTTTAGGAACTTTCCTCTTCCGTGTAGACATTTCTTTTTCCGCTCCATCAACTTCCATATAGTCTTCTAAGTCATCTGAACGTTAGCTGATGTCATTTGAATGGTTTGGGAACAGTATCAACAGTTTCTTGAGTGCCACAACTCGTGTTGCATCGGTTGGTGGTTCATGCACTCGATAGGTTAAAGGTGCTCGTTTATCGATATGAGGTAAAAAGTATCGATCGTCATCCGAGTCACTCTGTCGATCGATGGTGGGTGATATAGGTGAAAGGGTTTGGTTGGGTAAGTATGTTTTGCCACAAAATCTTCGTGAAACATAATCCAGACCGTATTGCACGTGTAGAGGTTGTCGATCAATGGTAAGGAATCTCAACCAATCGGTCCTCGGTAGACGAAATCGGTCGATGGTAGTCAATGGGCGTTGATCGACACCACTGTGATCCTTCAAAGCTCATTGAACTTTCGACTTCGAAATCTCCTTCTTGAAGCTTCTCATGGTTAACCACTTTCCAGAAATCATCATCTATGATGGATTCTCGTGGTGCTTCATGGTATTACTTCCAAAAATATTTCCTAGGGCCTCCTGCCTCTTAACAGCTTCTCATGTCTGAATTACCTGCATCTCGAGTTTCTTCACATGTGTGCTCAAGGTCTCAAATTTCGTGTTCAGGTTATTGTAGATAGAATTAATCTTCCCATTGAAATCCACTATAAGCCTTTGCTGACCTTCAAGGACTTGATGAATCATAGCTTCTATTTTACTCTCCAGAGTCTGTGGTGGTGGATTCTGGTAAGATGACCTTCAATAGCTCTTATTGATGTTGCTGAAGGGTTTCTAATACTGTGAACTCTTGTTTCCATACTGATTCCCAAACCCTCTGAAATCCAATTCCACTTATGTAGTTCACATTCTCCTATGTTTCTGTGTACTCTTCCATACCCTCAGCTTCTACATCTTATGCAAAGCAAACCTGCTTCCTAAGAAGTCTATGAAAAATATCCAGCTTTGCCCTAACTTCTTCCATATGTTCCTTCCCAATAACAGCAGCAGATTTCCTTCTTTTGTAATCAGCATTCTTGGTACTATTGCTAGATGCCAAGTTCTCTATAAGTCTCATAGCCTCTTCTGGATTCCTAGTGCTGAAGTTTCCTTCGCTAGCTATGTCTAAGGTTCTCTGATATTTCAATTCAAGACGTCAGTAGAAAGTATTAAGCAGCTGAACTTCATTGAATCCATGGTGTGGACAAACTCTCTTAAAAGAGTTAAACCTAATCCACGAGCTCTTAAATGACTCTGTAGTTTCATGTGTGAATGTAGCAATCTTGCTCCTTAAGTATTCAGCACGAGATTCATCAAATAAATTACACAGGAATGCATTTTTAATCTCTGTCCATGTAGTAAGAAATCATGGTGGTAACTATGTAAGCCAATGTAAAGCTTCTCCAGCAAGTGAGTACTTGAAGAGCTTACAAAATAGATAGTATGCAGGGACTCCTTTGGCTTTAATAGTAGATATAAGATCCTCGAACCACTCTCAAGATGGTCCATTGGATGCTCATGAGATAACCCACAGTAGTATCTGTCCCACGAGTGTATAGTACTGAGGCTTTAGCTCAAAATGATCTCTTTGGATAGGTGGGGGAAGTATGGCTGATCGGTTAGCATAGTATTGATCTAGATGGTTGTAGTCAGCCAACGTTCTAAGTCGAGTAGGCTCATGTGCAGGTTCTTCAGCGCATGTGCAGGTTCTTCAGCTCATGTGCAGTTTCTTCAGCTCATGTTGTCAGTTTTGGGTTCAGGGATTACATTTCCCTCAGTAGTTAATTTCTGACCTTTTACATTAAGCATAGGACCTTCATGGTAATGCAGGTTCCCGTTCTTATCCTCTCTGGGAATCAAAGTTGCAACCATATCTCTCGGCAGTGTGATATCGATCGATGTTCTAAAGGGTGTGTCGATCGATGTCGGATGAAGAGTGTCGGTCGACGGATACGGGTTTTCTGTCAATAGTGCGGTGCGAGTATCATTTGATGAACTAGTATTTCTGTCGAATGATCCGGTTCATATTTCCTTGCCGATTGAACGTTCCAAGCTAGCGGAATCCTCTGAGAACAGCAGTGATATCTTCTTATTGCTTCTGGTACTGATGGGCATGTACCTGAAAGATGGTCCAAGCTGGGCATGTACCTGAAAGATGGTCAAAGGTACTAAGAACAGTAGCAAATAACATAAACTTAAAATTAAATCTAAAGGTGGTCAAAGTTCCCTAGGAACGGCGCCAAATTTGATGGGGGTCTCAAATAAGAGGTCCAGTTGTAGTACTTAGGGATCGTATCCACAGGAGCTAGGGTACGCTATAGATGTAATTTATAACTAAGTTAGGTTGAGATTTATTGATTATTAAAGAAGGTGTTTGTGGTAGTTGTTCGATTGAATTGAGGTTAGTTGTAACGATATTAAGAAGTGGTTAGATCTAGGATTTCTATTCAGGTAATCAGAATTTTATATATATATATAGTGGTTTAAGTTAGAGGATCTATAGAGCTGTAGTATAACAAGTTAATCAGCTATCACATTTCTAAATGAGTCTATTATCTAGATCTATTGATCTCGGTTGTCGCATGTTGTCCAATAGAAAATGTCAATCGATGACTCAATAGGATTATCGATCGATACACCTTTCGTAAGCGTCGATCGATTATACGAATTGTATATCAATCGATCGGATTCTAGATAAGCTTTATTGTGCGGGTTGAATTTACTCACTAAGGTTCTTAGATCAGCTGTCGCATGTTTTAAACAATCTTAATTCAATAAGGATCAATGCTATCATTCAGTTAACATGATTCTAGTTAGCTACTCTAGAACACAAGTCTTAAGTTTCATCCTATTGATTAATACCACAACTTAAGAATTCTATATTAAGGTTAATCCTTCGTAACCTATTTGAACCCTTAAATCTAAGAAGGGAATTACTCAGACATAAATAAGCAATTCAGAACAATAAAGAAGTAAGTAAATTGCATAGATAGAATAGATAAAACCAAAGGAGTTCCAATATCAAGCTTGTAGAAATCTTGAATCTTCTCTCTGAATCTCTATATCTTAATGGTACTTTATGAAAACTAAATTATGAAAAGAATAGTCGTGAAATGATACTTTGCCGGCAACACATGGCAAATCTATATATATATATATATATATATACGTAAATTCTCGTCAAGGGTAATCTTGTAATTTGGTGAAGACTTAGAGCTTCAAGCTGTCTTGATCAATTTGGGTCTTTGCGTATCTTCCATCGATCGATGGCACGAGATGTGCATCGATCGATTATCTTCATTGATCTCGATAGCCAATTCGGGTGAAACTCTTCTTAACTCTAAAAGTACTCGAACATCATCAATTTCTTCCTAGTTATTCCTGAACCTGTAAATAAGCTATATAGACTATAAAACATAATAATTAGTAGTAACAACCTTTATATACCATGGTAGAAAATGGTTAAAATCCATGGTATATCAAACATATAAAGATCCTAAAAAAGAAAAGTTGGGTTTGTGAAAAAATGAAGAGAAGGAAATTTAATTCGTTGGATGCAAGTTAACACAAACAAAGTTACTTCCACATCAATATAAACTAATTATATTAGTTAGTTAAACAAGCTTACAAGACTACGTCAAATAAACTAATTATATCAATCTATCAAAACAGAAGTGTAAAAAGGAATAACCCTGACTTTTCCTAAATGATTACCTACCTATGCCAGTGGCTTTAAATTCTATCGTTTAGCATATCAAAATAACTACTCTCTTTCAAATTAAATCATAACTGACATTCCCAAACCTGCCACTGATATTTACCATTAAATGCCACTGATATTTTAAACAATATCATCTAATATATTAAAACATAGTTCTATTTTTTATCTACTATTTAGAAGTCATGGTTGGACCATTTAGTTAGTTACCTAACAAAATAAATTAAATGTATATATATTTAACTATTTATTACCTAATTTGATATATTCTAAGTTACCAGATTTTGTGGAAGATTTGGGTATCACAGTTAAGCTGCAAAAGGAAAACAGATTCAATAAATACGAGTGGAAACGTAAACAACTTTTTTCACAGTGTTTGGGACGCAAAAAAAAAAGAATTCAAACCCTAGCTGATATAGCTCTCAACTCTATATCCAGAGAAGGAATAATTTTGATGCATGATTTGGTAAGCTTAATTTCTAACAGGTTAAGTTGGTGCTTGATGAAAAATAAAGGTTATCTAATGATTCATGTCCAGAATGTATCATCTCTTAAATGTTAAATAGTTTTATACATGTGATTCTGTCAACTTTTCCTATAGTCATCACCTATCACCATTAGTTTGTTCCATCCCCAGTTATATTACAAAGACAGGTCTGTGTCCATTCCCAATTTTTATTCCCAGGTCCGCTCAAGTGTAGTTAATGTATACTAAAATTTTGCATCCCAACAATGACCAAAGTCTACATTGTTTTTGGTTGTGGATGAAATGACGTGTTAAATTGATTTTACTAAAGGTTTAGTTTCTTAACCCAAGGTTTTTCATTCATGTATTTTTAATGTTATACTAGAAAATAATATTTAGAAGTCAAATTTTTGGTTATGAGCTAGCGGGAGTCTACTCTATTAAAACAGAGTTTTTTATTTATTGATACAAATTGTGATTTAAATATGATCATTTCTATAGTATTACAAATAATGTACGACATATAGTTGACTGAGACATATTATTTAAATCAAACCAACACAATTAATATATGTAAAAGAAATTAAAAAAAAACGGCGGTTATCTATAGAATAGACTCTTGAGCTTACTTATGTTTGTAGGACAAATTACGTATATGGTTTGGTTTTTAGGCTTAGTACTAAGGGAAAACTCTAAAAAATATTAAATAAATATCTATGGAATAGAGTCTTGAACTTACTATTTTAGGCCTAAATGTGTTTAATTTTATTAACAAAACAAAATTGTCTTTATTAGTCACTTATTTAAATTATATATTTTAAAACATGTTAATGTATTTTTATTTTAAATAATAATCACTCTGTTTTGATTAATTTCAATGGTAAATTTTAAATAATTTATTATTTTATTTTTCTTAATAATTTACTGATTTTTTTTAAAAATAAATAAATGTAAAGCAAAACCCAAAACAAAAACTAAAAACCAAAACCAAAAACTGAAAGCGAGGATTATATTTTTGCTTTTGTTATATTACAAAATAAACTATTTCAATTTTTTTTTAAATGTGATCTTTCAATTTTAAATTAGATATTCGATTATTTGAGATTTGTTTGTTAGTAATATCAGTTCAAACTAACTCACCGGATCTAAAAGCAAAAACTAAAACTAAAAGTTAAAAATCAAAAATAGAAACTTAAAAAATAATATGTATACCGAAATGTCTATCTAATTAGTTATGAAATCTAAACTTAACAATGTTGATCATCAAATCACCCTAAAATCTAGCATATGTTGTGGAAGGATAATTTTATTCTCATTTTGTCTTCATTATATACAAGTAAATACACCGTCATAAGGAAGAGATAAACACTATCTATAAAATAATGATAACTATAACATATAATGAGATAAATACTATGTCAATCATATAGTTAATACTTAACACCCTCCCTTGGTGGAGACGTCTGGTTCAGAGATCGTTACATGCTTTGGATGTTGACTCATTAAAACCTCTCGTGGAAAGCTCAAAACTCAATGTGGCAAAAAGGGAAGCCAGGACATGAATAATAGTAAAACACATGTAACTATCCCTGATGAATGCATCACTGAAGGTCTTTCAGTCTATGCATTCTTATCTGGTGGGTGAGCTTCCTGAACGTCGAGGTAGACAATGACTTGGTGAATAGGTCAGCTGAATTCTCGCTGGATCGCACTTGTAACACCTGAACGTCGTCTGCCTTCTGGAGCTCATGAGTAAAGAAGACTTGAACATAATGTGCTTCGTCATATCTCCTTTGATGTATCCATATTTGAGCACAAGGAATCCATACATGGATTAATCTAAATTTTTCTTATAGAACTTTCTACTAAGTATTCACT
>JABAYD010021264.1:0-25141 GCA_014822095.1 Diplotaxis tenuifolia
TATTGCTACAACTATCATAACCAATTCTCCACTTGGGCCATTATCAATATATTCAGCATTCTTTGGACATAGACACCATCATCATCACCATTTCCACCATCATCATCACCACAATGATCATGTTCCAGTAAAATGTTGTGAGAAATGGACGTCAAGGCGTACAAACCTGTACGAGGCTTCTCTTGTGTTGACTGTTGATTAGAATGGTTGTGGTAACTATAAAGATTAGGCTGATTGAATACTTTATTAATCATGTACAAGGTATTTATATAGGTTTAACCGTAGTCTATTATATTTACAGAGAAGTCTTTATACTATAAGATATTTCTTTAACAACCCCATCAAGATGGCGGTACTTTGGTGATATCAATCTTGTCTCGTATAGCTTGAAACTGTGCATGTGGTAATGGATTCGTCAACCCATCAGATCATGTTAAACTAGATGTACTTCTAACCTAAAATCAATTGGTGATTAGTGGATTGGATCATCTATTTTATATAATAGTTAATATCCTTTTCAACTTCCGATGTAGGACAATCTTGTATCTAATACGCCTCTTCGAGATTATGGCTCTTTGAGCATCAATCTCGGGATATTTGGACAAGGACCGATGGACCAGATTTGGACACAGATCGATGTGGATGGGGTTAGATTTTATGGATCGTGGGCTCTGATACCATAAAGAAATTAGGCTGAATGAATACTTTATTAATCATGTACAAGGTATTTATACATCAGTACAAGTAGGTTTAACCGTAGTCTAATGTATTTACAAAGAGGTCCTTATACTATAAGATATTTACCTAACAGTAACTTCAGCAATGTTCAAAGTGCCATTGATTCTGTACCAGATTTAAGCCCTTCCAAAACTCTCATTATCGTCAATTCTGGTGTTTATAGGTCGTCTCTTTAACTCCCAAGTTTTTGTTAATAACTCTTATCTACTTTTCTTGTGTAATATCAAATAGTTTTAGTAATGTTCGGTTAAATGTAAATAAGCAGGGAAAAAGTTACAGTTAATGAGAACAAGACAAACATTGTAATGCAAGGACGAGGATATCAAAACACATCCATTGACTGGAATGACACAGCCAAATCTGCAGGAGGCACTGCCTATAGCTTGTCTTTTGCGGTGTTGGCAGCTAATTTCACAGCTTACAATATTAGCTTCAAGGTAAGAGAATCAAAATCGCAAAATATGAATAAGATGATATGAGTTCTAAAATATGTATTTTCTTGAATGGTCGAAGAACAATGCGCCAGAACCAGATCCTGGTGACGATGATGCCCAAGCAGTAGCTCTAAAGATTGAAGGAAACCAGTGCGCTTTTTTGGATGTGGATTCTACGGTGCTCAAGATACTCTTCTAGATGATAGAGAAAGACATTTCTTCAAAAATTGTTTCATTCAAGGGTCCATAGATTTCAGATTTGGCAATGGAAGATCACTCTATCATGTTTAAACTATACATTATACAATATATACATGAGAAATCCAAAACATGACCATAACCAATATAACTTCGCTAGCAGGATTGTACGATTAATTCAATAGCAAAGGAGAGTTCATCAGGGGTCAGTGGATCTATCACAGCAGATGGAAGACACTCAAAAGATGAACAAACAGGATTCTCTTTCGTTAATTGTAGGATAGACGGAAGTGGGTAAGTGTGGCTTGGACGAGCTTGGGGAGCCTATGCTACCACGGTGTTCTCAAACACCTACATGTCTGGAATTATCACTCCAGAAGGTTGGAATGATTGGGGAGATCCAACAAGAGAAGAGTAAGTAGACAAAATAAATTCAAATCGTACCATTAGAAATTTATTTTCCAGGACAGTGACTTTTGGAGAGCATAAATGCTATGGAGAAGGAGCAAATTACAAAAGAAGAGTTTCATATGGAAAACAACTAACAGATCTGAAATATCTTCATTCACGGACATTTCTTATATAGATGGCGATCAGAGGCTAAGCCAAACTAACATGCTATCTGAGCTTACATCCGAAGATAATAGAGATGAGCTTAATGGATTTTACGCAAGTATACAAGGATCATATATATGTCAGTTGACCATTAAAATCTTAAACTATTTCACCGAGATGAACTCTATGGCTATTATATTAAGTAAGAATCAACTTAGGCCTTAGGTATAAGCTAGAACTACATGCCTTGCTCTGAGGTTTGGTAAATGAGTCTAGAGACCACTTATTCTTGATTGCATTTACTCTTTTGAGGTTTGGTCCAGCATTTGTGCTCACCTAACCATCGTGCCCCTCCTTATGCATGGAATATTGTGTTGCAATTGCTTCCTACAGCTTCCTCAGATTCTTATAAAATTATTGCTCTCCTTGATTGTCTCTACGCCAGCTTCAGCCTTGGGGTCTAATGTTCTCCTTATTGCTATTGCCAAATGTTCAGAAATGGTCTCTCTAATTAGTAACATGCTCGGCCTTCCTCTTTAGCGCATTTGGAAACCTCCATAATGTAATCTTCCATAGTTCCATGTTATATGTTCACTTTTCTCCACTTTATCTGCTCTATTAGTTCATCTGATTCTTCCCTCACTTTCTTTAATTTCAATTTTGTTTTAGTTGCTTACTTCCTGTCTTGCAATATTTTTTATTTAATCAAAACCTTTTACCGGATTTAAATAAAGACAAATTATATATAAAATAGAAAAAAAAAAGAAATGAGAGAGTGAGAGAAGGACATGCAAGAGAGTGTATAGGAAAAAAAATGAAACCTACCAAACAAACCACCATTCCTCTTCTAACAGCCATTCCCTCTACCTACCCCATTTCTCTTTCTTTCCTCTTCTTCCCTAATTTATTTCTTCTTCTTCCTCTCTCATCACCTCACCTGCACACACACAGCTCTATTATATATCTAACATTTCTTCATTTCCAAAACAATAAGATAACAACAAATTATAAAAAAAAAACACACACATTCCTCACTCATCTTTTACTACAACAATGATAACTGCAACTCTACAAGAACCTCAGATTCACAAACAGGTTGATACAACCACCACTTCCCCCACCGATGCTCCTCCTCCCACTCCACCACGTATCTTCCGATCAAAGCTACCGGACATCGACATTCCCAACCACCTCCCTCTCCACACATACTGCTTCGAAAAACTCCCCTCTGTTTCCGACAAACCTTGTCTGATCGTAGGCTCCACCGGAAAATCCTACACGTACGGCGAAACACACCTCATATGTCGGAGAGTCGCCGCCGGGTTACACAAAATGGGGATTCGAAAAGGCGACGTGATAATGATCCTCCTTCAAAACTCCGCCGAGTTCGTCTTCTCCTTCATGGGCGCCTCCATGATCGGCGCCGTCTCCACCACCGCGAACCCTTTCTACACTTCTCAGGAGATTCACAAACAGGTCAAATCTTCCGGAGCTAAGCTCATCGTCACTCACTCTCATTACGTGGATAAGTTGAGGAACCTCGACGAAGAAACCAAGATCGGAGAAGATCTCACGGTTATCACCACGGAGGTTCCTTCCCCGGAGAACTGTCTTCCTTTCTCCACGCTTCTAGAGGATGAGACAATCCCACTAGAAGACGTCGGTGGTGACAATGCGGTGGCGCTTCCTTTCTCTTCAGGCACGACGGGATTACCAAAGGGAGTGGTGTTAACGCATAAGAGCCTGATCACGAGTGTTGCGCAACAAGTAGATGGAGACAACCCGAATCTTTACCTGGAACCAAACGACCTCGTACTCTGCGTTTTGCCTCTTTTCCATATCTACTCGCTCAATAGCGTCCTTCTCAATTCCATCCGAGCCGGTACATAGACATACATGCAAATTCTTTATTTATTTATTTGTGTGAATGAAACCAATATAATATTAAACTTATAATAATAAGTATATTAGGTGCGACGGTTCTTTTGATGCACAAATTCGAGATCGGGGCGTTGTTGGATTTAATACAGAGACACAAGGTGACGGTAGCGGCGCTTGTTCCACCGCTTGTGATTGCTTTGGCCAAGAACCCCACTGTTAACTCTTACGATCTCTCTTCAGTTAGATTGGTTCTCTCCGGTGCAGCTCCTTTAGGCAAAGATCTTGAGGATAGTCTACGCCGCCGTCTCCCTCAGGCCGTTCTTGGCCAGGTAATAATATTTTACTTGCATGTTCATTTTTTGTTGCAACCCTACTAATACGGCGGGAACCATTTCGTGACCAATTCATATGTTCCTTTTTTTTTAAATTTCATTAGCTTCCAATTTCCGCAAAAATAAATAATTAATTATTTTAATTGAATTATTAAATAATTTTTAAAAATGGGAGGGGAATGCATGGGAAGAGAGTGTGGGGGTTGCGTCTATCTCTTCGGCACAATCTCTGTTACGTACTGTCCATCTGCTCCCACCTCCCAAGCTAATTTCGCATTGTATTCCTTTCCTAATATTTTTTACTTTTAATTATTTATTATTAGTAATAAACAGGTTTAGTTTAGGTTAAGACATAGAAACAAAAAAAAAACTGATGTGATTTAGGTCGCTGATCCTAAGGACTGCATCTGATTTTCACATCAATATATTGTCTCTATAATTGACTTTTCGAGATAGGAGTTTATGTGGGTTTGAACTTCTCCAAATGTCTTCTTCTCTAGTTTTGTTTTTCTTAATTAATTACCCTTTTAAAGCCTTTTCCATATATGATAATCTGTTCATAACCAAAAAAAGAGGTATGATCATTTCAAAAACTTAACAAAGATTACAAAAATAAACCATTTTACGCTTATCATCGGCTACATAAGAAAATGAATTGTTATGCTATTTTATGCGTGTGTTGACCAAAGAAAACTATTTTATGCTTGTATTATCTCTACAAATAATAAAATGATTAACCGTATTGATTTTGATGATGAAATGACTCTATACAACTGATCATTATTAAATTTGCAATAGTATATAAAAGACAAATTTTGTTTTATTTACCATGTTTTGAATTTAAAAAGGGATCCAATTTATATATAAAAACATCTCCAAAAAACACTCTTATATTAAAGTGAAAATACTTTTTTGGTCAAAAATTGAAAATACTTTTCAAATAAGAAACCGAGGCTGTGTTGCTTCGACGGTTGTCCTCAAATTTATTCTTCTAAAATTCTGTAGTTTGTATTTTAGTTCTTGATATTATTAATTAATTAACTATGGCCATTATATTTTATAAGTATACTAAAATTTCTGTTTGAATGAGATCAATAAAAATTTTAATTAGAAAAAAATTCAGAAAATTTAATGATAAATATTAGAACATAACATTAAAAATACGAATGAGAAAATAAGATAATTTATAACCAAGATTAGTTGTTGACAAATTTTCGAAGCACAGCTTCAAGACAATGATGGTCATCAGACGCTATTAAATTTTACAACCAAGATTGCGTTACGTTAACAATTTTTTTATGTATTTTGGCTAATTAACTCAAGATTATAATACGATGATTAAATAGAGGAAAAAGTAGATGCGTATCCTGAGATATCAAAACTCTATCATGTGACGTGGGCTCGTTTTTAACACACGTTCACACACACATAGACAGACACACCCACACACAATATTAACATTTGCTAAATGATAATCCCTCCGTTTCGAATTAGTTGTCGTTCTAGGATAAAAATTTCGTTTCAAAATAGATGTTGTTTTACGTTTTCAATACAAAATTTATTGACAATATTCTCCTGTTTATTTTTCTATTGGTCAAAACTTGGTTAGGTATATTGATAATGATGTTTTTTATTGGAAATATGTAAAATTGATTGTTTTCTTAATTTGTATGCAAAAACCTAGAACTACAAATAAAATGAAACGGAGGGATTATTAGGAAGTTAATGATCTTAAATAATAAATAAATAGATAGAAGGTTATGTAACCTATGAGTTCATAAAAATAATCAAAAGGGTATTGTAACCTAAACTAGTTAAATTATGAATATCAATCATCATATACCAAATCAAATTTACGTATTGGAGTAATCTCGTATAATCGACCATTATTGCTTTGTCCGCATAGTCGAGTAATTTAATCTTAGTATAGTTTAGTACAAGTGTACAATAGTGCCAAAAGTGTAGTAAAATATAGAAATTTTGAGGTAATTAATAATTGCTGGATTATGGACAACACAGGGATATGGTATGACAGAGGCAGGACCAGTGTTGTCAATGAGCCTTGGGTTTGCTAAAGAGCCAATTCCATCAAAATCAGGCTCTTGTGGGACTGTAGTCCGAAACGCAGAGCTTAAAGTGGTTCACCTTGAGACACGTCTCTCTCTTGGCTACAACCAACCTGGTGAGATTTGTATCCGTGGCCAACAAATCATGAAAGGTTCGTTTTGAATTTTCTTCTGTCTTCTGCTCATAATTATTTTTCTCCTTTTTGGAAAATAATTTGGTGCAATGAAACTCTTACATTCAATGGAAAAACGGCATTAGTAGGATAGCAATTCATCATTAACATCCACAGTAACAGACTATAGCCCGTTGATAGCGAAATAAAGAACCATAATTTAATTTCCAATTTTTAGTGGCTCCAGAAAAAAACTTTGTAGTGGCTTCAGAAACAAATGCTCCTTTTCATTTCACAAATATATAAGAGAAAAAGTATATAATTTCTACAGATTGTTCAAACAACGAAAACAATAAAGTTCAATTATCTAAATATGCACAGCTTTTAATTAGGTTTGCATCACATTTACATTTGTACGGCATGCTTTTTATTATGATGTCTATATATGGCCACGTCTTTTACATTTACTTTCAACACACGTGACATGTTTTTATATTTCTTGAAAAGAAAAGTCAACAAAATATTCAAAAACGTAATAAAGATTCACTGGACATATTACAATTTCGACATGTTTAAGATTTAGGGGTATAAAATTTCAACTGACTTTTGGCGCGCAGAATACTTGAACGATCCGGAAGCCACGTCGGCTACAATAGACAAGGAAGGTTGGCTTCACACAGGAGACATTGGGTATGTTGATGAAGATGATGAGATATTCATTGTTGATCGACTCAAAGAGGTCATCAAGTTCAAAGGCTTTCAGGCAAGTCCATTGAAAATACTTTTGAGTTAATTTAAAGCAACAAATATAAATAACTGAAATCAATTATTTATTTCCTCGCTTTTAAATCATTTCTGCAGTTGATATATTCATTATTCAATCATTTAAAAGACTTTAAATGCTAATTAGATAGGTAACTTAAATTTGACACTTACATGTGAAAAACGTCACATCATTGAAAACAGAACATCAGAACATGTGTTTTTTTTTTGTGTGAAAAACATGTGTTAATACACCAAAACATATTATTTGCTTAAGACAAGTTTTGAAAATAAGTTCCAAAATATTATTATCATTTTTAATCTATAACAAACAATACAGTACAAGAATATCAAAACGTCTAGATTAATTTAAAAGATTTCTCAACTTTATACAACTAAGATATAATGCACTGTTTACACTATAAATAAGATTATTTAGAAATTGTGGCACTAATGATGGAATACTTAAGAACAGGTGCCTCCGGCTGAGCTAGAGGCTTTGCTCATCAATCACCACTCTATAGCAGATGCTGCCGTTGTTCCGTAAGTAGCACAACAATATATGCATTGAGTAGTAAAGTTGTGTAACCGGCACTGTTTCTAAACTTTATTGGTCACTTGCAGACAAAGAGATGAAGTGGCTGGAGAAGTTCCGGTGGCTTTCGTAGTCCAATCAAATGGAAACGACATCACGGAGGAAGATATAAAAGAATATATAGCCAAACAGGTACACATTTAATTGGTCTTTCTTTTTGGTTTAAAAAGAAATATCTCTTCATAGATTGATATGGCGATGAATATGTAACTGATCTGTGGATGTGTGTAGGTGGTATTTTACAAGAGACTGCATAAGGTCTTCTTTGTTCCCTCCATACCCAAATCTCCTTCCGGAAAAATTCTGAGAAAGGATCTTAAAGCCAAACTTTGTTGAATGTAATTTATTTGTTTTTCATTTTTATGAGATTTAAAATGTCCTTCTGTATCCACGATATTCGTTTTCTTTTAGATCCTTTCTTGCAACAATGTGTTGACAATTAAGAGTTTAATAAACAGTATTTATTTGGGTATGATTATTTCAGTAATTTTCTATTTTTTGTTTCACAAGGAAAATAAAGAAACACTAATCAAATAGTTGTGAAAGCAAAAAAAAACATGGTTGTTTCTCTTCTTATTATAGTCTAATCAAATCTGTAGACACAGCTGAGGCATGATGCATGACTTTTGAATCTTTTTTACGTAACAAATGGAGTTACTCTTGTTGTTTGGTTTTGAGAACTCAAATGAAATTAAATTGTTCTTTCAACGTACAATGCTTAATCAGTTACAAAAAAAAAAGTACAATGTTTAATCCATAGTTTCCATCTAAAACCTTTTCTTCATTTAATCAAATATGTTTCGCCTAATCATTCCCTGGAAAGTGCCTTAGAGGGATTGATTCCTTGAAAGTTTTTGACGACCAGAGATAACGCCATAGGTCACACCAGATTTGTCTAGAAACGATCCTCTAAGGCATTATTATCGGGGATGGGTTAGAGGAGTGCTAATGGAGGCGACTACAGAAAGCAAAAAAATCGGTGCTTCTGAGTCTCAAATAA
Organism: Diplotaxis tenuifolia; assembly: GCA_014822095.1. Lineage (NCBI taxonomy): Eukaryota > Viridiplantae > Streptophyta > Magnoliopsida > Brassicales > Brassicaceae > Diplotaxis > Diplotaxis tenuifolia. The sequence continues at coordinate 8,675 of JABAYD010021264.1, forward strand.
ACGTTCTTTTGTTTGATGCTTTGTTCCACGGATTCTATTACTCGCGGCGGTTCGCAATTGATTTTTTTTATTTTTTTTTATAAATTTATATATATTTTTTTAAGCATCCTAATGGAGTGATGCGATAATCATGCTTTTACTTCCTCCGAGAGATGTCGAAGGAGAGCAAGTGATGGATTGAGGTTGACCCTAATCTAGAAACGGAATTGTGACTAATTTATATCTTCATGTGCAAGTAAGGTTAATTGCTAGTATGTACGAGCATAAAGTAAAAAGACACCAAAATTTGTTTACGAGGTTCGTTTCCTACATCCCCGGGACCACATCCAGAACTTATTCACTAGAAAAGACCAAAACAAACTATTGTTATATGGTATCCAACACACATGTGCCTACCACTCTAATCTAGAATTACAATGAATATAACTACTACTTTGACAAGTATAGTTCTTTGCTCCAACTACCAACAAATATCTTCATCTGTCTAGTAGGACGACGTCACACATATCCATGTGCATCTTCAATAAACCCTAGATGTGTGACGGTTTCATGGCACCATCTTGTCTCTTTATACTCCAATAAACAAAACTCTAGCTCATTAAATCCACTAATATTTTCTCATTAATTAAGTATTCCTTATCCTTAAAACTCACGTGCTCTTGTGCATTAGTGAATATTTCATCGACCAAATATATAAAAATATTCTATTTCATCATATTTTGCCGTTTCCTTTTTATTTTCTGAAGCGTGTGTCACACATTATTCTCTGTGTATAACACATGTACATGAATCAAAACTCTAACAATGCAACACCAATCAAAATTCCAAATTGTTGAGCTTACACCTAAGGTGTCGAAGCAGCGCATTTCTCGCAGCCATCGCTGTGTTGCTATACTACAAACGACGTCGTACACTTTGTAATGGACCTTAACTTTCTTACTGAGCCTAACTAATTCGGGATCCAATACCAGCATTACCGGAAATTCTTCTTCATATAGTTTTACGATCATATCTACTTTTTTATGATCATTTGTATTCTTTATGTATAACAAAAACTTTAAACATCACACAACTTTGGACGTGAAATTTAAACAATTTCTAGTTGTTTTTATAAATTCAAAATATAACATATATTAAAATCGAATTTTATTTTATTATACTCGTTTTTAGCATTGAAAATTCTTTTATGTTCGGTATCTTCTTCACTGTACTTTTCTTAGTTCTAACGGAAATAATGAAATCAACTTTAGGCAAATTGTCATTTGTAACAAACAGAATCTAATCCCTCCGAAAAAAGCTGTTTTATTACCATTGGTCTTTGGATATTATGATTCATATTGGTAGGCTGGGCATTTTATCCGTTAAATTTGATTCGATTCGTTATTCGTTTCAACCGCTAAAATCGAAGCAAATCACAAATATTAAAATTTTGACAAGCGGATATCCGATCCGATCCGAGAATATATAAATATATGTATATATTTATTATATTTAAAGTTTTAAATGTATACAATTCTATAACTATTATTCTAACATATGATTTGACCAATTATATTCACATTATTATTTATATAAAAGTATTACATATAAGAAAAAGAAAAACAATTATGACAATTATAACATTTTTATTAAGTTTTGTGTTATTATAGTTGTTAATTAAGTTTAATTTTTTTTTAAAATATGTAAATTCACTAACTATTTTAATTTTATCTTACATATCATTGAAAAATATATTTTACAAAATAAATTTATATCAAACTTTAAAGATTATTTGTACTAATCGAAGAAACATAGAGATATTCATAAGTATTCGTAAATATCCGCAAATATCTATATTTATTTTCTGGATATCCGTTTTTCCGAATATCCGTGTTTCTCCAAAGCAAAGTAAATCGAAAAATTAGATATCTGTAGCATTCGAAGCAAATCACAAATACCTTCAAAAATCTGGATATCAGATCCATGCTAGGATATTGTGTGCTTAAATAATAAATAAGGACCCCCACATAAACAAAACATTTTCTCTACAAATAATAATAAATGTTTACCAAATAATTGAAATAAAGTAGCTCGAGTGAGAAGGAAGGACGAAGAAGGCAAAAGTGAAAGAAGACAGAAAAAGTAAGTCATTAGCTACTTCACTAAAAAACGAAAGGAGAAAAAAAAAAGAAGATGAGAGCTTTAGAAGAATCTAAGATCTCTACTGTTTTGTTGCTTCTTTGCTTCTCAATCTTCGTCACTCTCAGTCTCCAGGTGAGAGTGTCTTTCTTCTCATCTCTTACCATTTAGATCCTGATGTTTCTTATTTTACCTGAGAAATTGAACTTTGGTTTGTGTAAAACCTAAGCTGGTTTCAAGTTTTAAACTTTATTTCACATTAGAAAATGGGTATTTCAGCTGATTAGAATTTATGTGGAATTTTTTAAAAGGAAAATGAGATAACAGCACCCTCTAAAGAAGAAGGAGAGGTGAGAATGGTGCCATTAATGGAGGAGAAGTTTATGGTAATGAATGAAACAAGAAGGAAGCTTGGAAGTTTCCAGATATGTTCAGTTTGCACTTGTTGTGGAGGTGCCAAAGGACTTTGTCTGCCTTCACCTTGTTGCTTTGCAATTAATTGCAACATCCCAAATAAACCCTTTGGTTATTGCTCCTTCACTCCCAAAACCTGCAATTGCTTTGGTTGCCATATCTGAGATCTTTAATTGTAAGCTTCTAATTTCTTCTTCTTCTTCTCTCTTTCTTTTTTGGATTCTTCTTAAATCATGTTTTGATGTTTGGTTCCAATTAATCCAGGGGCAGAGAAAGAATAAACCAACATCTTGATTTCATATGTAAAGTGTGAAAGGGAAGAAAAAAGGAATATCTGTTCTTGGTTGGGTTCTTTATTTTTATTTTTTTTGTTTATAATTTTATTTTCGGTCTTCATTAAATTTCAGTAACATCATCATCCTCATTAATTAATTATCTTTTTGCATTGCCATTCTAATAAAAAACAAATTAGGGTCTTTTATGGAGGATCTCGCCCACACTTCAAGCTAGATTTGTTGTCCTTCTCTCTTCAATCAATTTCTATCTGTTTTTGTTACTTTTTCTGTTTTCTCCAATTTGTTAGTCATATTTGCTTCTGGTTAAGTTGGGATTGGAAGAATATTATTATGATGATGGTGTTGATGGCTATGGTAGTGATGTTCGAAATTATTAAGGAGGATCAAGGTTAGTGCTCTGATCTGATAAGATCTAAGTGCTTGTTTTAGTTTTCTTTAAGAAAAGAAGAAAGAAAGTTTCTTTTTAAAACAGTTATTCTTCTTCAAGTACAGGGACTAAACATATAATTATCTTTGAATATGTTTATTTATTGAGTGAAAAGAGACATGTTTTTAATGTAAGAGATGTTTGAATCAAATGTTTGTTCCTACTTCATTATGTCTCTCTCCTCTCTTGTTGCATTTTCTAATCGGCAAGATCTGAAACTAATTACTAATTGTTCATTATTAGTCAGTATTCCCACATGACACAACCATAAAGCTGTCTTATTGAAACTGTTTGATCATATCATTTTCCCCCTTGATTGGGTTTTAACTCGTTAAGATTTGTATAACTATAGAAACTGCCAATCTAATACTATTTCTAACATATTGCTATCTTTTACTTCAAATGTTACAGCTTAAAAGGGGTTATTTGTGAAGTACCAAGAAAAAAAAAGGGAAATAGTTTTTTAGTGAGATGGTGAAGAGAGATAGGAAAAAAAGGAGAGATGGAGTTATTTTAAGATCTCTTATTTTAATTAGCTAGTGAATTTGTTTTTAGGAATATTGCACTCTCCTTGTGCCAAAAAAAAAAGGAATATTACACTCCATACATTCAAGTTATCGCCAAATATAATTTATTATTCCACTGTTTACCCCTAGTAAAATCATCCTAAACTAGTGAATTTGTTATTCCACTGTTTACCTCTAGGAAAAAAAAAGAGATGGAGTTATTTTAAGATCTCTTATTTTAATTAGCCAGTGAATTTGTTTTTAGGAATATTGCAATCTCCTTGCGCCAAAAAAAAAAAGGAATATTACACTCCATACACTCAAGTTATCTCCACATTAGAAGTATCCAATATTCCACTATTTGTGATTGTACATAATTTATTATTCCACTGTTTACCCCTAGTAAAATCATCCTAAACTACCATATTATTTTTGATCCGAAAGGCTTTTCAGTCTTTTAGGCATAAAGTGGATCACTATACCACCCATACATCTACTTTTATGGTAGATCCCTAATTTCAACCTAGTTTTAGTATTTTTGGCTAATTCACTCTTGTTTTTAATGTATATATAACCTAATTCCCAAAAAATATTATCCAGTTCAGTTTTATTTTCCTCTGAATAAAAAAATGTTATTAAATTAGTCGTTGGTATATTTTTGTACAAATTTATTATATCACATTTATATCACATCAAATGTTTCTTAAACCATAGTTTTGCTCCATATATCTCAAATAAAAAGTTCAACTTAATTCCCCGTAAAACAAAAGTTAAATACTCATCTATCTCTAAAATCAAAAGTTCGAAACCTATATAACCCATCAAATACACCAAACTTTAATACATCAAAAATATAAACATATTAATTCATCAGTGTATCAATAACGTTTGTAATATGTATATATATATATATATATATTCAGTCATTATTGGTTTGTTCAAGTTGAGTGTTTATTAAATACCTTCGGTGGCGTATTAGATATCTAGAGCTAACTTGTTGAACCTCTATGTGTTCTCGTGGTATGTCTAAACCGAATAGACCCCATTGCCGTAGATCGCTTTCTTCAACTTTAATAGCCAACTAGTATTATCTGTAATACTAATACTATCTGTATGAATGGTGACATAGTAAAGGCGTTTTTCAAAGCGGTATTACACAATCCACTTTTGGCTCACCAATCAACATTTTTATTTGCAATATGCGTTTTTCAAAAAAAAAACAAAAAAGTTGTTTGCGGGTTTCGAGCACTACAATTAACACATGGACCGCTCTTTTGAGTTCCCGCACCAATTATACAGCGGATTCATTGCAATTCCGCACTTTATGAAGTACGTTTTTTTTCCTGTATTTCCAATACTTTTTTACTTTTATTTTCTGTAATACATGTACAGGGAGTTGCAAACATCAGTATGTTCTAAGAAATATTAAAAACTAAAGTGCACTTAAAATCCACCAATCAAATATGTATGGTCACCAATCAATTATTTGATAAATAATCATTCAATACCTCAAATATGTATATGTATTATCACCAATCAAACAATATTCCGCACTGTTTTTCATTGAAAACCGCAGTTATTTCATACCGCACTCTAATTCCGCATGAACCGCACTCTAATTCCGCATGAACCGCAGTTGGACCGTCCAGCCTTTTAATTTCGCACCACTTTTATAACCAAATCCGTAGTCACCATTCGGAACCTATATCTCTAAGAAATATCAAAACAAATCTGTTTATACATATGCTGAAAACACTAAAATACCAATAACAGTTCACATAATAATGAATGAGAAAGAAATATTATAGCTCCTTTATTTTTTGCTTATTGGAGCTTTCTGATACTAAATTCAATAGTAAACAATTTGACAAACACATCCAAAAAAATGTGTCCATATTCTGAGGATAGCAGAGATAAGTTTTAATCCTTTTGATTCGTGTGTAGTCTTAGCTTTGATTCTCATTACCAAAACCTCCTTCGTAAGACCGATTCGAAGGAACAAAGGCAGAAGGCTGTTTAGTAACAGCAGCTAAGATCTCTCCATAACCCACAACTCCAACAAGAATATCATCATCAGAATCAGCCTCTGTAACCCAAACATGTGTGGCTCTATGAGACAGCATCTGAGCCATAACTGCAGCCAATGAGCTCGATGTTTTGCAAGTTAACGGTGCACTTCTTCCCCTATACATGCTCCTACCGATGCTCAATCTCGTCGGACTTGTTGGATTAAAACCGATGCTCCTGCTACTGAATTTCTTGGCCTTTGTCGTCGCTGTTCCGTTCTGGTCTCCTCCAACAAATGAAGTTTGGAGGAAGTCGCTGAATGATCTTGATGACATGTTGTCCTCAACTCCCATCACAAACTGTCCTGCGTATAGATTAGCTAGAGCCCAAGCTGCAGCAAGATAATCACATTTCCAGAGCTTTGAAGCTGAGATTTCTCCTATTATCTTGAACTGTTTCTCGTTTTCTGTTTGTTCCAACACAGCAATCGCACTAGGGTCACACGGTGGCCTTTTGGTGGCTTCAATGGCTGGCAAAGAGGCTTCAATGAAGTTATAGTTTACATTGATGATTCCAAGAGAAGAGATTGATGTGAGTGGTAAAGGAGCTAATGCACCAAGGACGCCTATAAGGAAGCGGATCACGTCTTCCCTTGAGAGACAGCAAAACTTGTCACGGCTTGAGGCCTTGGAAGTGGCAGGCCTGTTGGAGTCAGCGGAGAGACCGCTGCTACTGCTAGAGTTTTCACTGTTCTTCAGCCATTTTCCATTGTAGAGAATGGAGAATCTCTTGCTCATGCCTCTCCAAACAACGCTTTTTGGAACTAGAAGCCGTCGCACTCCTTGTTTCATCATCTCCAGGGCATCTATCAACCTTGCAATACAATTGACACAAAAAGTCATCATCAAAAGAGTTGATATTGTTGACCACATAAAATTGTACAAAGCAAGGAAGGTAATTTCCATCAACACACATATACAACAGAGTATCCTGAACTTTTCCAGGACGTAAGCAAAATGAACCTATATAAACCAACACAAGGATCACGGTCCCTGATTCAAGGAATATGGGAACCAACAGAAGTATGCCTCATATCCTAGAGTGCAAAGGAGGTAGCTTTAGGGAAATATTACATATTCACTGTTGTCTACTTATAGAAGATCAAACAAATGGGCAGCCGACCTGCACAAGTCATAACAACTTTGTGACCCTTTCAAGTGGAAATGAGATGTTTTAAACAAGATAAACCGCAATCAACTTCATAAACACTAAATCTGTAGTGCAAATGAGGATGACTTTCTACAGCGTCTGAGGATAATGCATCTTCCAGCTTTTATAATTCCTGCTCCTACAGACACTCAAAATTCTCAGCGAGACATTTAAATCTATCATTTACGCTTGTACAATCCATGCTCCCTACGATATTCCAAATAGCTTTCCAGATAACAGCTGTCAAAATTTATTAGGTTAAAGGAAACAAAAGATTACTTAAGAGTTATGGTTCCTATTTAATTAGATGCTAGGGAAAAGATGGACGTGATAATTCAAACAAGAATTCTGTTTGTAGTAGGTGAGGGTGATAAGGAGAAAAGGATACGTAAAAGCTTTTTTGTAGTTAAAATACAGCATCACAGAATCTAAGACAGTCCTATTTTTAATCATATCTCTCCTGTTTTTTTTTTCGTAGTAGTTGATGATGACATAAAATATCATTAAAACAAAGAACAGCTGCAGACATAAAAACTAGCATTGACAAAGTTCTAAGCAAGATAAGAAACTTTGAAGTCAACAATGATGCAATAGCATTTTAAACTATTCTCTATTAAGTATGTGTGTTTCCAAGATGTTTGAAACATCTTTTTAAACACTGAGGACAAGAAAACATTGTATACTTCTTAAGCAAAAAAAAAAAAAAACATTGTTTACTTATATTTTGCTAACCAAGGTTGGTAATTTGAGACACTAGCCATGTTCCTTACTCTTATTAAATAAAATCAATCAATAGAATAAAGAAAGATAAAGAGGTCCCACTTTCATGTAACCTATAATTAAAAATGAAATCAGCTCAATAATTTTTGAGTATCTAAGCACATGGCTATAAATATGACAGAGTCTCTCTGCTAAGATCCAACCATGTTGAGTGAGAGTGATTCAATCAATTATCACAACATGAAAGTAACGAAAAAACAGGATCTTAATTAATCTGCAAGTTGAAATAGCTGACCAAACTTTGTATTCAACCTTAGATCCAACCTCAAAAACAGTAGAATCTAGTAATCAAAGATCAAACTCTCTTTGCCATTTTAACTAACCCTTTCTAATCATATGGTTCTATTGTAAAACACCATATGCTTTATAACTAAAACTACACAACTCAAATACAAAATCTAAAATCAAAATTGAATCTCATCAAAAGCGAAGAATCAATCAAAACAAACCTGGTGCCAGGATCAACTTGTTTGAGGAGAGTATTATTAGGAGAAATAACTTGAGAGACGGGAATCTCCATAGCTTTATCTTCTTGCAAACACTCACTCTTCGCCAAGAAGGCCACTATATCAAGCGAACTCAGTATCCCCACGAACCTCTGCTGCCTCATCTCGCTGTTCTCCACCAACCCTGGAGGCAGCGCCGCCGACGGCGATCTCTTCCTCCAAACCGGAATCCCACACTCCGTGGACTCCCCGATGGCACGGATCGCGGATTCGACGGTCTCCGTCTCGTAGAACTCGACCATCTCTGGCTTCCCCACCGTCAGATCTCCCACCACGTGATACACGAAAACAGATGCCATTTTTTTTTCCTTAAAGAGATATTTTATTTAATTAGAGTTATAAGAGAGAGTGGAGGAAGACGAGGAGGATGTGAAGGCCTGTGATTGGTGATCGGAGAAGGATCAAAAGGAGGAGGTGGAGGAGAGATTTAGACATTGATGAAATCCCATTTAACAGACTCTCTTTTTTTTTTCTTTGTGGGTGGATATGAACCACAGCGAGTTTTGGTTTTGTGCAAGTCTTTCTTTGTTTTTTGTATTTATACGGAAACATTACTATTCATTCTTTCTCCTAGTGACGATCAAAAAATCTATGACAAAGACATGTTTTTTTTTATTTCATAGGTGTGCAAAACCATTTCTAGGAGAGAGTTATATAGCCTAATCTACAGCATGTAAAGTCATTATGGTGGATACAAAGACAAGAAAGAAAAACCTATTGAGATGGCACAATCTTCAGGTGCAATGTTAGTTATTTTCTAAGTGTTATGTTAGATGAAAAAAAAATAACAGATTTAGGAGCGAAGACAGTTTCACACACACACACCTGTTACTTGTGGATTCTGTCTCCAAAAATTGCTAGGGAATTCTGTGCATTTGGATCCAGAATAATGATGCTAGGACAATTTTCCAAGAAGTTTGCTACAGTCAACAGATTGGCTGGTTAAGAAACTGATTAAGAAACTGATTCACAAGATTCTTCCAAACACCAAAGCTTCTTTATCTTTAGTTGCATAGACCAGGAAAGCATTGTGAAGTCGGTTTTTTTTTTGTTGATCTATAATTCATAGATGTGCCAAGGAACAAGACCAGTATTCTTACTACTTTCCTCGAAATTTTAGATAATAATAAAAAAGTCAATTACATAACCAGAGTTTAAGACGCAAGGAGAGAGCATAAAACAAACTTGGTTGTTCAAAGGAGAGCATAAAACAAAAGACGAGGCATTTAGGGAAAAGCTAATTGCAACTACTACTTGAGAAAAAGTATTTGCATTCGCAATTTTAACCGACACTGTAATAACCGGTCTTATGTTTTTTCACCATCCACCACCGCCATTTCCCCAACCGCCGTCTCCACCGCTCTTTTTTCCACCGTCCTCGCTGCTCTTTTTACCGCCAGACTCATTTCCCCAAGCACTTCCAGCCTCACTACCCCATCCTCCTCCACCACCACCACCACCACCACCACTGCTTCCCCAATCTCCATTTCCATCTCCTCTCTCGCTGTTATTATCCCTCCTTCCTCTGCCTCTTCCACGACCACCAGCACCACCATACGGCCTTGGCGCTCCACTTGGATGATCACCACCGTTCCTGTACTCACCACTTCTCCCTACAATTTTTTACATTTTTCACTATTTTCACAACACTCGCCAGATTTTTCAAGTTATAAGCCACAGACAAGTCTAAAGCGTTTTACCTGGTCTTGGTCCAGAAGAGCGATCAGAGTTACCACCACCCCAACTACCTCCTCCTCCAGAAGATCCCCTGTCTGCTGGGCTTCTCATGGGCACCATTGCAGCAACAGACCTGATCGATGGCGCTGTCTCCTGCAACGGGTCATCAATATGCCTCTGGAAGTAGGCCACGAGCTTGTCAATGCTTTCAAACATTCTCTTCCTGAACTTGAATCCCTTGGGGTATAGACCCACATACTCGTGATGTGGGTTGGTGCTCCTTATGTAGGTCAGTATGAAGGTACCAGGATGTTCGTGAGAGATCCCGAAACAGTAGACTATCCTTGCTGGATTCTCACTCTTCTCGATCCTGAGAAGCTCATCAACTTCTGCTTTTGTTCCCTTCCGGAACTTCCTGTAGTTGAGCATTGTCTTGAGATGAGAGACCAAAGGATCAACATACCGATCCATGACCTGAGGGTTATGAGATGTTGTTTGTTAAAACAAGCTTCAGAACGTTGAATATTCAAATGGTTGAAAGTCCAATAAGAGACAATACCTCATCTAAATCCTCGAAGGTGTCTTCTCCAATTGTCAGTATCTTACCAATACACTGTAAGCTCGTGATGTCTTTGTTTTCTTTTCCACCTTCAACGATTTCCTTGTGAGCGTAGACTCCATCGTAAATTTTGAGGGTCAGTGTCAAGTAATTGAGTCCTCGCGAGCTTGGACGAACAATGCTCTCTCCAAATTCTTTGTCAGATAAATACTGAAAAGATCATATCACCAGCTCAGATATCTTTTAAAAGAATGTAGCAGCAGAGACCAAGAAGGCTACTAATGTAATCAACTTAACAAGTACCATAAAATAAAGAGTAAAAAGCCTGGAAGTACCTCGGTAGCTTGATCAGCAGTGATGTTCTGGAAACGTGGATGGACAATCATCCGAGACTTGAAATGCTTCTTCACAAGCTCCTTTTGTTTTCGAGCCTTTTCTTTTTCAAGCTGGAGACTGTTTCTATCCTCATGGTAATACGGGTCCAGATTCTGGTTCCTCTGGTGCCTGTTGTTTCTCATCTCACTTTCCTTGCATGTAAGCAACACTTGATACCTCTCCTTATGAATCGATTTGATCTTGCATGTAAGGATTTCACCTTCTTTCAGTCTGTCTGACAACTCCACGATATCTCTCCCATCATCTGCGAAATCCTCCTTGGAAAGCATCCCAGTTAGACCAGAATCTAAGACACATATGGCTCTTCCACTCTGCAATCTCCGAACAGTGGCCTGGACAATTCTTCCCTCGGCTATGGTGTCTTCAGTTTCACCTGAATTCATATAAAACTCTTCATCTGGATTTGGATCTTTAAACGGAATCCGCCAATCCTGGAATCCACAGCTTAGCTCTCTCATGATGTTACTGTAAGTTTCCTTCTTATTCTCCCGTTTCTTGCTTGCAAGATACTCCTCAAGGACAACTTTTTTCAGAGAGCCTGGTCGATCTCTCACATGCTCTATGGCCATCTCTATCGCATCCTCATCATCATTGGAATCACCTCTCACATCCTGATCATAAATATCTTTTGCCAATTCTTGTGCAAGACCATAAGATTCCGGATGTATCCTGGTGTCATCCAATAAGTCGATGAATTGACTGCTACTAGCAGCCAGCCCACTCCTCCGGATGCGCAAGAAACCGGCAGCATTTACAAAAACTTTTTTACCAAGCCCATGCATGATCAGGTCCTTGCGGACAAATATTGAACCAGCTCTTACAAGGGACCTCTGCAAGGATGCAGCCTTCCTAGGTCCAAGTCCAGAAATGAACTGCAGAGGAGAAAAAAGCCACTCGTGGCTAGCTGCCAAATTGATGTCAATTCCAACCTGGTTTGTTATGTTAACCATAACCTGTTCAACCATCCCATACTTCTCGTCAACCTGAAGAAAACCCTCCAATGGATGAAGCTTCCAAGACAGTATTTCCCGGCCTGGACCACATAAAGTTGCTGCCATTACTAGAGGGTTCTGGAGATAGCGTCCAAGAGCAACTGCACGTTTCACGATCCCAGACTGTTGAGGTAGCTGTTCTCCCGAGATTCGAGAATTTTCATATAGCCTAGGAAGTGACTCGTCTACATAAACAATGGTTAGATCATCCATCGCCTGCCCAACATCTCTAGGTCTTTCTTCCAACATCTGGAAAATGACCTGAAATAACAAGGCAAGGAGAAACATGACCATGATTTACATTGCAAAAGAAATAGCAATGCAAACAAACTTTAAAAAGATACAGAGTTTGACAATGCTGATGGTAAACACAAACTACAGGCCACTACAAAGTCGATACTGAGAACTACTTAAGTAAACCAGTGATCACACTTTTCCAGAATCGTATCAACACACGTTCTACATTTTAAGATCAGGCTCAGAACTTGTATGGTGTGTTAGCATTAGTTAACGAACAAAGCTTATCTACATGAATTCTTACCTCATAAATATCATCCTTCAGACGAGTACAAGCCAAATTGACAGCTCCTAGAGCCACAACATGCGGTTGGTGGTCCATCATAAACTTCAAAACACGATCCTGGTCATTCTTCTTACGTTGTTGGTCGTTGACATTTTGGGACCGCAGCGTGAGGGATCCAGCATAAAGCACATCAAGCACCTCGCCCGATGAATCAAGCATCACAAACGTATTTGGCGGTTTTCCAGGGCCCCAGCAACAGGCCATGACCCTCGGTGCAGCTTCCTCATCTGAGCTTATGTCCATTTCTTTCTTCTGATATGGCCCTGCAGATACCTTATTCCACAAAGCCTGTCCATACTCTGACAGCAACCTGCTCTTCGCTCTGCTACTTAGCAAGGATCTTGCTTCTTTCTCCATTGATGGCAAAATAAAAGCATGAAGTGCATCCTCCAGTATCAATTTTCTTTGCTCATTCCAGAGCTGAGCATACTTACTAACACCGACACTCAGATAGTGTTCATAGCAGTCGCTAACCAGCCTATTCATGTGATTCTCAGGCAGCTTGAATGTTACTTGAAGAAGCTTCTCCTCTTCTGCCTTCTGAATGAGAAGCCACTGCGCACCCTCAAACTTGCTCAATGGCTTCTCACGTAACCATTTAACCCCAGCGAACTGATGGAAAGCGTCTATTATTCCATTCCCATCTGCTGTTGGACTTGTTGAGACTACTGCATTCTCCAGATAAATGCCACGGACATACTTTTTGACTGATGGCTCGCAACTTATCTCAACAGCAGCCTGAAAAAGGAAAACAAGAAGTATCTCAGCATTGGTAATAGGAGAAATTCTTGTTGTATTAAATCAGCTAAAGTGTTCATAATATAAACTTCGTAGCAGGAACTTACCATATGCCGTGCACCCTTAAGAACAGCTTGAGAGTTTTCAAACATTGCGCACACAAAGTTCATTGCCATCTCCTCTGGTGTTTCCTTTGCATCTTCAAGCTCATCAACCTGTAACTCAAGCACCATCAGAATTATCATTCCAAACCAGCATGCGGAGGAAACAGTATAAAAGAACACTGACCAGTTTTTCTAGGGATAATGCAAGTCCCAACTGCTCCGCGCTATACCCAAATTTATTTGCAACCTCCCAGAGCCCTGCTTTGCTGCAGATGCCGTATTGTGATTTTCGGGTAGGCCTCTTGTATTGCCCTTCATCAGCACCAAATTCACCAGCAGGGAAGTGCAAGTTGAACTTGGAATCGACATCATCAACTTCTCTCTCTGTTTCTGCCACTTTAAGAGACTTCATGACTGATTCAAACAGATACTGGTTAAGGTTAAGCCTATTCTCATCATAGACCCTCCTAGACTCTTCTTCGAAACGTTTTGTATAGTAACCATGCAACGCTGTTTTCCTTTTTCGAAGAAGCAGCCACTTTTTATCCAAGTCTTGCATCATCCAGAGGACCTACATTAGCATATAATGATTACATTAAAACAGCAATTTCCGCACACACTATACTAAGATGAGTATTTGTTGTTTATCCAATAAAGCTGCTTACCTTATGCCACTTGGTCTCAGGTTTCTTCCCAATATTGAGGTCATTATTATCAGAGTCCAACAAGCTCCGGCATTGCTCCTTTCGGTACATAGCTATAAATGGTATCTGAATGAGACAAGAAAAAAAATTATCATAGTAACCCAAGAAAGATTCAAGGAAAATCAAACTAAGGAATGAATCCAAACCTCTAGCTTCTGCACATGATGAAGCTCCAAAAAGTTTGCAATATCATCCTTGATAACCGAGAAACCCTGTCCTCCAAAAACATGAAGTCCATCAGGATCTTTTAGTAGTGAAGCAAGTTGAGCATAGATCCAATTGCTCTCTTCCTCAATGCTAAGTTCATCCACAGGAGGGCTTCCAGTGCTGTCTTCAGATATCTGTTAAAGGTGACAAGATCTTTACAACCAATGGCAGACCAAATAAACTTAAAAGCATAAGCACACATCGAGAAAACTGTACCTGCATCCTCTCGGGAATATCAACTTGGCGGATTTCATCATCTTTACTAGTCATGTACTTTTCAGAAAGAATAGTTGGCTCAAACTCATCTTCGAGCCTTCTTTCCATCCTTTCACTAGATGCCAAACCCTTTTTACGAATTAACAGCAACTCCCCGACATCACCAAATATTTCGCTTGCGTCTCGTATAGCACTCGTATCTGATCCTTGCCTGTATTTCTTCTTCCTATGGTCTCTACTGAAAAAATAGTTGAGTAAATAGAATCAGAGAAAATCAAAACGTGAAAAGACACTAATAAGATCAAAGAAAGATAAGAAGAAAAAAAATATTTACTTTCTAGGTTGACCATTCTCATCTTCATCCACAATGAAATCGGCCATTTCATCCTCGCTCCCAACAACATCTTCTTCCACCGCTAACTCCTCCTCATCGCCTACATCATCAGGCAAGTCTACAAGACAGAGTACAAATTACATATGCGCCAACAGCCCAAATACATGTTTCAGAAAACTTAAAGAGAACAACATACCATCAACATCATCAAACAGGTTGTCTTTGATCTTGTCCTCGGCACTTCTTCCAGGTCCACCACTCCTATCAAAGTCATCATCATCAGATCCCCCCTGGCCAGCTTCCCTTTCTCTTTGAGCTTTCTTCAACCTCTTATACTTCCTCTGTCATGGTTCAGAGGAAAAAAAACAATATTTATAAAGGTTTGGAGATACATACTGTTAAATCTGTGTTGCAATCTTGAGATAGTCATGACTGATATATACTGTTAATTCTGGGTACATAGTCTAGATATAGATATGACAGACCTTTTGGAACTTGACATCGTTATCTTGTAGAAGCAGATAGTCATCTTCATCAAGATCTTCCTCCCTATCAAATGTCACAAATAAGCGCTACAGATAATTCAGCAATCTATCCTTCGACACTAACATTAGTTATGTTTAATTTACGTAGGGAAAGAATATTTTACATTTTCCTTCGTTTCTTCTTCTTTTTCTGCCTCTCCTCATCACTATCTCGCTTTTCTTCTTCTTCCTCCTCCTCCTCCTCTTCTTCTTCTTCATCACCCACTATGAACCCATCATTCTCATATTCATCATCACCTAGGAAATAGAGAAACGATTATCACAAGACAAAAGAGTAGAAGAAGCAACAAGTTACTCAAAACTGATAGCTTAATACACAGAAACCAAAGGAACCTAATAACCCAAACAATCTACAAGAGACGGGAGACGATATAAACTAAGAAGAACAGTTGCAAAAAACAAAACAAAAAAATCAAGACTTTAGGACACAATGAACTGCATGCACTCTTTGTGTAATGAAATCAAACCCTAAAGCAAAGAGAAGGAGAAAAAAAGAACATTCATTGTCACTTGGAGAAGCCAAAATAAAGGAGAAAGCGATTTACCCTCTTCCTCCTCTTCATCATCATCGTCATCACCATTATCAGCGGGATCTGCGTGAACTGGCTCTCCCTCCTCGTCGTCGAGCTCATGATCCTCTGCGTGGAGAAGAGAAAAAAATCGAATCTTTAGCGGAAGAAACCCTAGCGATATTCACAGAGGAGAAGTTAGGGTTTGTGAGAAGGGGATTTGGTGTTACCTTCTTCGTCAGAAAGATGGTTCCTTGACATGATTACTTTCGAGGCTGAGACCAAATCTGAAACCTGCGAAAAAGAAGAAGCTTCTCGCGTTTCTGGGCTTCTAGGGTTGCGTTTCTATTGATTCTAGGGTTCGCACGATATAGAAATTGTGAAGCGGCGGAGAGAAAAAGGGCTTACCAGTGTTCAATATTTGTCAGAAGCGAAAGGAGAGCAAAACCAGAAACGAAGAACCAAGACACCAGAAGCTCTCTCGTATGTTTCGAGTTTTATACCGACATTTCTTTTTCTCTGCGTTAAAAACCAAAAGGAAGAATCATTTATTCGTATAATCTTCTGAAAAAAAAAACAAAAGAAGAGAAGAGAAAAAGTGATAAACATCTTAGGGTAAATTTGCTAAATAACCTAAAAA